>CAWUFW010021253.1:0-126478 GCA_963921515.1 Calotriton arnoldi
GCCATGTATGTACCATACATGTCCTTCCGGAACTGCACACTTCATGTAGTTGTGCCTCATAATGATGTATGTTGGGATCTTGAGTGTGTTCAATGCCGCATATGTGGGGTGACTGACAATCTTGCTTACTTCTCCTCTGCACTGCAGGGCTCCTGCTGTCCATCGACCATTCCCAGACCTGGCAACGATGGTGGAACGGGACAGCATCCGACGGTACCGCTTCACCAGGCAGCTGATTGAGGATTTGGCAGTGCAGTTGTCCCCACATTTGCAGCCTGGCCGGCCGTATCCTACAGCGCTGACCCCCAAGGTGAAGGTGATGGCAGCCCTACACTTCTTTGCCACCGGTACCTTCCAACATACTGTGGCGACTGCTGGTGGGATGTCACAGACCATGTTGAGCCGTGTGCTCCGCGATGTTTTGGCGGCAATGTTGCTATTCCTGAACCGGTACATCTATTTCCCTAGATCATGCATCGACTCACTGACGTGAAGAGTGACTTTTATGCCCTGGGGAGGATGCCGCATGTCATTGGCTCCATTGATGGGACACATGTGGCTTTGGTACCACCACAGGCCGAGGAGCAGGCCTACAGGAACCGCAAGCACTACCACTCGGTCAATGCACTGGTGGTGTGTCTTGCAGACATGACCATCACATACGTGTGTGCCCGTTTCCCTGGTTCAGCACACGATGCCTTTGTGATGAGGAGTAGTCGCATCCCCAGGATGATGGCACAGATGCAGAACCAGCGTGCCTGGCTTGTCGGTGTGTACTGACTTTGTGCCATTGTGTGTGATCTGATCTGTAGTATTCCGCCCACTTTTCCAAGTCAGCTAATGTGCACTTGTCTGTCCGTAGGTGACTCGGGATACCCCAACATGCCGTGGTTGCTGACACCCCTCAGGAACCCTGTGACACCAGCCCAGATGCGCTACAATGAGGCACATGGTCGGACCAGGAGAGTGATTGAGCGGACATTTGGTCTCCTGAAGAGCCGCTTCCGCTGCCTGGACAAGACCGGAGGGTCCCTCCCATATGCCCCTGCGAAAGTGTGCAAGATTATCATCGTCTGCTGCATGCTCCACAACCTGTCAGTGCGGAAGGAGTTGCCTCTCATCCAGGATGACAATGACCAACATCCGCCACCTGTGGAGGATCCTGGCCTGGACCACGATGCCAGTGACGATGATGATGATGATGATGATGATGATGGTGATGTCCGCACACAGCTCATCACCAACTTCTTTAGCTGAATGTGAGTATCCTGAGGTGTCATGTCAATGATGTGAGTTGGCATGATGTGTGGGTGGTGCTCTGGTGCTGTTGGAGTGTGTCCATGGGCTACTTGACTGGATGTGTGTTGCGATGTGTGCTAACAGGTGGGCTGTACTCCCCAACAGTGTTGACATGCTAACTTGGTTCTGGGTGGGTATCTTGTAACATGTATTGTGCATGAGTTTTGCTGTTCTGTCCTGTACTCCATTGCTTTTGACTGTGTGTCATTTCTGTCCTTCACAGGGTACTTTCAGATTCGTTTGGTCAACTGTGTCCACCGACGACGTGATTGCACATCCAGGCTGGTAGCTGTTGTGTCCCTACAGGTGATGTGCGCCACACCCATGGACTTCCTTCCGTCTACAGTTGTTGACTGTGTGCCCGCTGCCAGGTGGGATTACCTTGCATCTGTAGTGGTTACGACATGTTGCAACTGTGTAATAAACCTGTGCTTCACTTTGTGATGTGCGTTGTCTGTGGTCACACATTTGACTGCCATTTGCTTACTGCACCTGTGGGCTACTTGACTACAACTGGGAATGGGTGTGGTGTCTGTGCATTGCACCGTCTTCCCTGGCAACATCAGTGTAGGCAATGAGTCAGATGGCCTAGGTGTGTATGTGTTGTGTAGCCCTGGTGGTGTGTCTCCCTCATGTGTGTCACGTTGCCTGTACTCACATGCCTGTGTTGTCCTTGCTGTTGCAGTTCGCATACACAGTGTAATTTTGCAGTTCATCATCCCCATAACAGCACCCACGTTGGAATCACAACAGAGGCAAGTATGGTGTATTAGTGTGTTTATTGTGATACATTTGTGTTAATAGTGCATAGGATGGGTAGTGCTGTACATAAATCTTGCAATCCGAAGTTCCTAGGTGAATTGAAAGTCCTGGTAGACAGGATCCCCAGTATCGGGGCCACAGTTGTCTGACACATTGGTCCAACTTGTACTCCCCATGCAATGTGTGGGAGTAGTGTTGCCGTCAACAGGGTGAACAGTCTGTGCACAAAGGCGAACATCCAGAACAGGTTCAGGCTTCCTGGGAGTTGCGCTTGGCCATCGGCCTCTCACTTTTCCCTCCTCGGACGACCCCTCTTCTTGGGGGGCCCTCAAGTACAGGCTGCTGCGGTGCAGGGGACTCTCCGCCAGAGTCCTCCTCCCTCCCTGTGGCAGTTGCAGTTTGTTCGGCACCAGATGTTGTTGGCACACAGGGAGGTGTGGACTGGTTGCTGTTCATCTGGCGGAGGCATTGTAAAATGTCCCTGTGCACCGCCGTCATCTCATGCAGTGCATCCCACTTGGACTCCACGCGGGACATGTGTGAGTCCACGCGGGACATGTGTGACTCCACGTGGGACATGTGGGAGTCCAAGCGGGCATGATGGGCAGCCTGCTGCTGTTTCATGTCTCTGAGGAGCCCCACTACCTGGCTGAGCTCTCCGGTGCTGGACTGGTACGCATCAGCTATGCGTACCAGTTGTGGGTCATCATGCACACCAGCAACGTCTGCAAGCAGCGACCTCTGTCTCCCACCCTCCCACCACCCCTGCTGACATGTGCAGTGTGTGCAGTGGCACGCACAGATAACCCTGGTCCACCTTGGGGGTTGGTGGTGGTGGTGGTGTCCATGGCCCCAGGTTGGTCCAGGGTCCCTGTGCTGGTGTTGCTCCTTGTTCTGTCCATGTCGGCAGGGATGGTATTCGTGGTGACAGTCGTTGGAGGGGTGGGTGCAGGGGTGCAGCTGGTGGTCCTGCTGGTGCTGCAGCTGGTGGTCCTGCTGGTGCTGCATGTTGACTTGCACCGGATGTGCCAGGTTGGTCTTCATCGTCCGAGGAGGACAGAGGCTGTACGACGCCAGTGAGCTCCGCATCCTCTTGAGCCTGGGACTGGGACTCCTCAGCGTCTGCTGCTGTGTCCCCATCATCACCTGTTTTTGGGAGACACAAACAATGTATGTTATGTTTCTGCAGGCATCAATGGTTGACACACATGACAGTTGTGACTGTGCCTCTGGGTGCGGGCCTGTACATTGCATTGTCCTAAGTCGTCACAGTCAGGGGTTGATATTGGTGTGGCACATTGTCCTGCATTATTTGGGCATTTCTATGTATTTTCTGGGGTGTGAACATGGTCTGCATTGGTTGTGTTTGGTTGACAGCCGGCCCTCCTTCCCACCCACCCAGCCAGTCAGTTATCCCACCATGGAACGTGCTTGCGTTGCAGGGAGTGTAAGTTGTCTCTCAGGATGTCAGTCAGTGGTGTCCTGCTGTTTGTTGGTGCACAGTTGCCAGCAGGGCCTTGTGCTCCCCACAGCAGTAGCCAGTGTCAGCCATCTTGTGAGTCCTTCTCCACTTCCTGTGATGTGAGCATGGTTCAGGGTGGTGTTGATGGGACAGTTGTGGGGGTGACCAATATCAGTGACTACGACTCCCATCATGCTATTGCCTCCACCCCCTTCCCAGCATGCCCATGCTTCCTTCCTTTTGACTCTGCTTCCCTGTGGGGTGGGCTGGCTGTGCTGACAGGATGGCTGGGAGTGTTGTCCTGGAAGTTGTTTGGCTAAAAGTCCCAAGAGTGTCCCTGTGCTTCACACAACATAACCCAGGGTGGTGGTTCTTTGTGGGATCTTGTGTTAGGATGGGGGCATTGCATTCTACCAGGTGGGTTCTGTGGAGTTTGTGTTGGGGTGTGTGTGAGGGGAGGTGCTTGTGACTATGGTCAGTGCTGCAAGTCCTCCTTCCCACCCAGCTAGCCAGATATCCCACCATGGAACGTGCTTGCATTGCAGGGAGTGGAAGTTGTCTCTCAGGATGTCAGTCAGTGGTGTCCTGCTGTTTGTTGGTGCACAGTTGCCAGCAGGGCCTTGTGCTCCCCACAGCAGTAGCCAGTGTCAGCCATCTTGTGAGTCCTTCTCCACTTCCTGTGATGTGAGCATGGTTCAGGGTGGTGTTGATGGGACAGTTGTGGGGGTGAGCTATGTCTGTGACTACGACTCCCATCATGCTATTGCCTCCACCCCACTTCCCAGCATTCCCATACTTACTTGCTTTTGTGGGGAGTTCAGTGTGTGTGGGTGTGAGAGCAATGGCAAGATGGCTGACAGTGGTGTCCTGCTGTTGGTTGGTGTGCAGTACCCAGCATGCCCTTGTGCTCCCACGACACAGCAACAGTGTCAGACATCTTTGATGGGCCTTTCCACTCTCTGTGGGATGTGCATGCGTGAGTGTGAGCTTGCTGGGCCATGTGGTGGGGGATGTAGAGCTGTGACTACGACTCCCATCATGCTATTGCCTCCTCCCCCTTCCCAGCATGCCCATGCTTCCTTCCTTTGACTCTGCTTCCCTGTGGGGTGGGCTGGCTGTGCTGACAGGATGGCTGGGAGTGTTGTCCTGGCAGTTGTTTGGCTAGAAGTCCCAAGAGTGTCCCTGTGCTTCACACAACATAACCCAGGTTGGTGGTTCTTTGTGGGATCTTGTGTTAGGATGGGGGCATTGCATTCTACCAGGTGGGTTCTGTGGAGTTTGTGTTGGGGTGTGTGTGAGGGGAGGTGCTTGTGACTATGGTCAGTGCTGCAAGTCCTCCTTCCCACCCAGCTAGCCAGATATCCCACCATGGAACGTGCTTGCATTGCAGGGAGTGGAAGTTGTCTCTCAGGATGTCAGTCAGTGGTGTCCTGCTGTTTGTTGGTGCACAGTTGCCAGCAGGGCCTTGTGCTCCCCACAGCAGTAGCCAGTGTCAGCCATCTTGTGGGTCCTTCTCCACTCCCTGTGATGTGAGCATGGTTCAGGGTGGTGTTGATGGGACAGTTGTGGGGGGCAATATGTGTGACTGCGACTCCCATGATGCTATTGGCTACACTGACTTGGCCAGCATACACAGAATTCCTTCCTTTGAGTGGTCTTCACTGTGTGTTGGTGTTGTTGTGGTGGCTACATGTCTGGATGTGTTTGTTAGTTCTATTTGTGCCACTGCCTAGCTGTAGTTGTAGTTGTGTTTGTACATGTGTTGGCACAGTTGGATGTGACTTTTTTGATGGCATGTGTTGTGTTTATCTGACTGACATACACATTTTGGGATGATTCTGTTCTGGTTGCTGTGTAATTGCTACGAGTGCATGGTTTGACTCTCTCCTTGACAGTGATGTGTGTGTTTTGTGGCAGTATATTGTGTACATTTGTTGTGTACTCACCAGGCTCTGGGATGTCCTCTAGTCCATATACGCTCACTGGCGGAAGGATGGCCCGCACCTTCTCCTCCCAGGGCCTGAGGTATATTGGCTTGGCAGGAGGGCCACTGCCGGTGTATTGGCTGTTGATGTAGTCTTTCTTCAGCAGGTCCCGTACCCTCCTGCGCACGTCATACCACCTGTTCTGGATGTTGCTCTTTGTGCGCCGACATGGTGATTGTGCCTTCACCCTGTTGATGATCCTCTCCCACATCTTGGTTTTCTGGGAGATGGGGGTCTGTTGGACCAGTGTGCCAAACAGCTGTGGCTCTACCCTGAGGATCTCGTCTACCATGACTTCCAATTCACTATCTAGGAACTTGGGATTCTTCTTGGGGGGCATGGTGATGGGTGGTGATGGTGAGTGATGTGTGTGTTGGTGTGCAGGTGAGGGTGTGTGAGTGTGTGTTTTGCTGGGTGTATGTGAGGTAGGTATTTGTTGGTGTGCTGATGGTGTGTGGCTTGTGTGAGGGATGAGCTGTGGGTGTGTGGTTGCTTTCTCTTGGGTGCTGGCAGTGGAATGGCATTTGCAAAGGCTCATGGTTGTGATTTGTGTCCTTTATATAGGTGGAGTTGTGGGTGTGTCTTTGTTCTCTGTCCCCACCCCCCCAGTATTTATTGGCTTGGTAATTGCTTGTTTGGCCTTTTTTTGGGTGATTTTTCCTTTGTGCTGTTTGTGTATGTTGGAAACGTTCTTGTGACCGAGTCGGACCCTGCATTTGTCTCGTACGGTGTTCTCCGCTTCGCTCACGCTGTGTTTGTGCAGTTTTCTATGCTGCGTACGCGTCGGTCGCGGTGTTTTGTGTTGCTTCGGCTCGGTTTTGTATGCGTGTCGGTCGTACGGCTTGGCCTCCGTCCGACTCGCTCGTGGTTTTCGCGCCTTGCATCGTACTTTGCGGTTTGGAGTTCGCGTGTACGTTTCGGGTCGGATTTGTTCCGGGTGCGTGTCGGTCGGTTGGATTCGCGTGTTTTTCCGGCCGGATTGCTGTTTTCCGTGCGGCTCGGTCGGTCGACTTGGTTTCGGCACGTGTCGGTCGGATTTTTCACGCCTTGCATCGTACTTGGCGTGTCGGGCGCCACGGGTACGTGTCGGTCGGTATTATTTCCGGATCCGAGTCGGTCGGTGCTTTTTCCGGCCCGAATCGGAATCGACCCCTTTATATCACCCCGTGAGTGCCCCGCTTGGAGCTTTGATATGAATCGTGAGTCCTACCATCACGTTTGAAGGCACCCGCCTTAAGAGTTCGGCAGAGCAGGTGCGGTCAGAGCTGTGATGTAATTTTCTGCCAGAACCGTCGCCGAAGGACGATCCGCCGACCGAGGACGTGGGTTATACAAACCCATGGTGAAGCGGGCATCAGACCGCTACCAGCTGCTTTTACCTGGCGTACCAACCAGCGGCAGGGCGAGGGGTGTAAAGCGCAGGATGACATTGTTGTAGTCAGAAAGGGCAAGGGGCAAGAAGAGACTGGTATGCAGAGCACGGCAAAGTGTGCAAATAAGGACTATGATTTTGTACTCACCAATTGTGGTAGAATTGTTTCTTGGTGGAACGGCATAATGGGAGGGGGGCAGGGAGGGAGGGTTGTAAAATGTTTTTGGTAGAGCACAATGCACAGGGATATGTAAGAGAGGGGGAGACGATCGAATTGAATATATTGATGTTGTCTAATGCCTGATTTTAAATACATGTGTTGGAATGTAGCAGGGCTTAATCAGGCCAGAAAGCACAGGCTAGTTGTGGAGGAGCTTCGGGTATTTAAACCTCATATACTGGGTCTTACAGAAACGCACGTAGCATTCAAGGACAGAGCTCTACTAAAACAGCTTGGCTTTGACTTAGTTGTATGTACTTCACTGGCAGTTTCCATTCGGGGGTGGCCATATTAAAGTCTAGGAATTGTAGAGTGACTGTTTTGCGAACAATGGCTGATTCTAAAGGGAGATGGGCAATTGTCCAACTGCTGATTGTGGGATGTAAGACTACGATATGTGTGGTATATGGCCCTAACGCTGATTGCCCTGAAATTATTTACCATTTATGTTCGGAATTATTGGAGTGGGTGGGCGAGCTAATAGTGATAGGGGACTTTAATTGTATCATTAGTAAAAAAATTGATACTACCAATACAGCAACTTGTGCTAGAATGGGCAGGACTAGGACTGCTATTTTAGAATTACTTCATATACATCAACTAGAAGATGCCTGGAGGAGACTATTCCCATTTAGTCCAGGGTATACATTTTACTCATCCCCACATAGACAATATTCTCGAATTGATATGATTTTTATCAATAGAAAAATGTTGGAAAAAGCATCTATCAAGTATGTCCCAAAATTACATCTGATCACAACCCAGTCATGTTAACCTTACAGATTGAACCCAGGGGCAAAGCTCCAACTAGGGAATTCTCATTTCCTAGACATCTCCTCAGTAATTTAGATTATTTGAAATTCATGCGAGAAACACTAGTAGAATATTTAGAGAACAATAGGGGCACGGCGCCGGCAGCAGTGGTATGGGACTGTCTGAAGGCCTATGTAAGAGGGGCTACATTACAGTTTATTTTAAAGCAGAATCCTCATGTCTCACGACAAATGGAGCAGGAGTATAAGCTCTGCTTGGATTTGGAGCAAGAACATGCAAGAGCTGTTGCTGGGAAAGACGCTACGGAACAGCTAATATATCAGCGGGTGGTAGAAGTGAGAGCCAAGCTTAGGAGAGGGCTGAGCGACAAAGTATCCGATAATTATCATAAGTATAAATCTAAACAGTATGAATATGGGGAAAGTGTTGGCTGTTTGTTAGCTACACAGATTGCTGACCAAAGGGCTAGATCTTATATTAAAGTAATAAAAGGGGTAGATGGTCTATCTTATACTGGCTCAGCTGATATAGTGGAAACGTTTAGACTTTACTATGCAGATTTATATGGCAAATCAGCATCTTTTAGTCAACAGTCTGCTCTGGATTATATCCAGGAGAGTGGAATACCAGTTCTGAATTTATTAGAGTCCGAGACATTGCAAAAAGATGTTGATTTGATGGAGGTAGAGGAGGCGATTAGTGCACTCCCAGCAGGTGAGGCTGTTGGGGAGGCCACTATTCCAATGGAATTTTATAAAATATGTAAGGATGTTTCGGCACCAGTTTTTTCTGCATAATTTAATGAGATTTTTGAAGGGGAGGGTGTTCCCTCCTCTTGGAATATTACCAACATTATAGTTTTCCCCAAGAAGGGGAAACCGGTGGATGATATGAGTTTGTATCGTCCTATATCGTTGATTAATGCTGATGCTAAAATCTTTTCCAAAATCCTCGCCTCACGGCTTTCTCCTGTTATTCACCATTTAGTTTCGGAGCAGCAGCACGGCTTTGTTCCAGGCAGAGACCCGGCTGCCCATATTAATACAGCTATTGCTGCATTTGATGTCTCTGGCCAACTAAACCAACGTATAGGGATGCTAATGCTGGACGCCGAGAAGGCCTTTGACCGAGTTGCGTGTGGAGCACTATGGCTGATTATGTCAGCACTCTGCCTTGGTTAAAGGTTTATCTCGGCGGTACAGAAACTGTATAGTAATTTGACAACTACAATTAAGCTTAATGGCCATACTTCAATTCAACTCCCTGTTAGAAGGGGCACACTGCAGGGATGTCCACTATCCCCATTACTGTTTGCTCTCTATATAGAGCCATTTGTTAAGCACCTGTTATATAATGCTAGGATTTCCTCTGAGTCCCTTAGTGGCCTGGAACTAAAACTATCCGCATATGCGGATGACATCGCTAACTTTCCTACCAGGCTGGTTGACGTTATAGTTGAAATTATGCAAGAGGCGCAACGTTTTGGCTCATTTTCCGGCTATAAATTAAACCCGAATAAGACTCAGACTATTTTAAACTTTCAGCTGGGTGTGGCCCCATCAACGCTAGGGATTACTGCAACAGCAACTTATCTTGGAGTCTGTCTTAGTAGTCGAGTGAATGATGTGGTCTCCCTGAACTATGAGCCATTGCTAAAAAACGTTGTGGCTAAATTACGAAGTTGGCACCGGCTACCGATTAGTATATATGGGAGATGTAATGTAGTAAAAATGAACATCCTCCCTAAATTTTTCTATTTATTTTGTACAATTCCATTGAGGGTGCCGTGGACGTTTTTTAAGCGTCTAGAGAGGGCTGTAGGTAGTTTTATATGGGGCTACAAGCGTGGAAGGAGAGCCCTTCGGTACATTAAATTATCATATAGGCAAGGTGGCTGTAAACTCCCAGATTTTAAATTATACTTCTGGGCTGCTTTTGTTGGCCGAATTCAAAGTTTACTTAATGGGCCTGACACCTGCGCCGTGTGGCTGTCATATCAGTTAGCCTGTGGACCAAGCATGGGGTTTTTATTGTATAAAACGGCTGACCCCAATCACTACAAACGGGTTTGGTTCAAGATAATAAGAGACATTACTAGGATATGGCAAGATATTTGCAAAGAACATTCTCTGCCAGCGTTGCATTTCTATATGAGGTTGTGGGGTAATCCAAAACTGCATGATATTTTTCACTATCATATAGGTAGAGGCTGGTTATGTAAGGGATTATCTCAGCTTGGCCAACTCTACGACGGACATGGGTTTTGATCCTTTTCAGCTTTGCAGGATGAGTTCGGGCTGCCGCAGGGTACATTTTTAAGTACCTGCAAGTTAGGGATTATTTTATCAATAGTCAGAAGCTAAAAGAGATAATAAAGCATACAGAAGTATTATCTATACTCTTTCAGACCTCTGCTCGAGAAACTATTGGCATAGTTTATCAGAAACTTCTGGCAGCTGTTAGGGATGATAACGTGCAAGTGGCAGCAAAATTAAGTCGGGTCCTAGAAATTGATATAACTAAGGAGGAAATACAGGATTCTTTGGTAATTATTGATGCAGCTGTAACATCTGTAAACCTGAAATTGCAACAACATAGGACGGTATTTATGTTGTATTATACTCCTGAACTTTTTCGAAATGGGTTACGACTCAATCATCGGCTAAATCATTCTGCCAAAAATGTCAAAAGCATGCGGCCGAATTACGGCATATGTTTATTACTTGTCCTAAATTGAATGCATTTTGGTTAGATATAACTGAAGTCTTAACAACGCTGGTAGGATATGGTGTTCAGATAACAGAGAAGGAAGTAGTATTAGGGGTAATACCGGATATGGGTAGCCAAATGAGATTTTTAGTATCAATTATCATAGCCTGTGCGCGGTTATGTATAGCTCGTGCATGGATTCAAAGCACGAGTCCTGGAATGAATGAATTTTGGGTTTTATTAAGGCATATATATGAAATGGAACTAGCACTAACTAAAGCTAGAGGACCACGTTCTTGGTTAAAATTTAAAAGGGTGTGGTCTAGTTTGCAATGGGATTAATAACTTAATGTTTTTAAGATTTTTTTTTGTTTTTTTGTTTTGCCGTAACCTTATTTTGAATTGGGAGGTATTGGGGGGCATATTATCAAGAACGGCGTTAAAAATTATCGCCGCTTTGGCGGCAGAAAACTGCCGCTAAAGCGGCGATAATGGGCTTGATAATATGCCCTTGAGAATTCCAATAGAAGCCCATGTTCTGGTGTGAACATGGGCTCCTATTGGAATTCTCCAGGGCATATTATCAAGCCCATTATCGCCGCTTTAGCGGCAGATTTCTGCCGCTAAAGCGGCGATAATTTTATCTCCGCCGCCCTTGATAATATGCCCCTGGGTTCTTTGATGTTGTCTCTTCCAGGTAGTAGATTAGTTTAACTGTATTATACTTTAGTGGATGCTACCCCCGCTTTTTGTGATTTGTTTGCTCTACCTGTTGCTATTTGTCATTTGCTATTGGTATGTTTCTTTTGTTTCTCCTCTTTTTGTGTAATGTACTATATTTGTGGCAAAGAAAAGAATAAGAATAAAAAAAATTAAAAAAAGAATTGTTTCTTGGGACATCTATGTCGAACATATTGACTATTATAAATACAGAGACATTGCCCTTCCAATATGGCAGCCGTAATTGACGGAATTTAACTGCAGCTCTTCTTTGTTTTCCACCATTAGGTATTCACCAATGAGAAAGGTGTCTGCATTACTTAAAGAAATTCAATGTTGTGCGCTACAGATGTACATTTAAAGCATTGAGGAAGGCTGATTGCCGAAACGCGTTTGCATCAATAAATGGACATTTTATATCACCCTGTTAGTGCCCCGCTTGGAGCTTTGATATGTATATATATATGTGATCAAGGCTGCAAGTTTGGCAGCCGAAACGCGTCATGTTGGACCTTTTCCTGATGTGTGAATAAACTATCACCCTTTTCACACCAGCTTTCGGAGTCTGTTCCCGTGTGTTACGCCGGAGTGTTTGTCGTGGCATTGGGATTTTCTTTGTGATATATATATATATATATATATATATATTCTTTTTTTAAACTTGCCCCGGGCAGGTGGCATATATATAATCAAGACTGTGACTGGTTGAAACACGTTGTGGTTTCCCTGTTTTTCTGCTTAAAATTATCACACAAAGCAACTCCAGTGGTGCTGGCTCATTATTTTGCAAATTGATGAGGAGGTGTTGGGATACAGAACAATATCTTCTGTGGACATGCCCGCAGCACGAGGCCAGATCCACCGCCTGGGTGTTTTCACACATGAATTTCAGTGAATTTCTAAAGTTTTTTTATGTTAATTCCTAACTATAATGTCCCTGTAACCTTTGCTTTTTAGTGAATTTCTAGGGTTTTTGAAATTTTATTTCCTAACTGTAACCAGTAACATTTGACAGTGAGTGTGTGAGTGTCTCAGTAAGTATGTGAGTGGGTGTGAGAGGGTCTGAGTGGGTCTGTCAGTGGGAATGTGAGTATTTGAGTGGGTCTGGGAGTGGCTGCATAGGTGTCTTACTTGATGTGTCAGTGTATGAGTGGGTCTGTGACTGCATGCGTGAGTATTTGAGTGGCTGTCTGAATAGCTGCGTGAGTGTCTGAGTCGGTGCCTGAGTGGGTGCATGAGTTTCTCAGTAGGTCTATGAGTAGGTTTCAGGGTGTCTCAGTGGGTTTGTGAGTGCTTCAATAGTTGCGAGTCAGTCTGTTAGTGAGTATATGAGTGTCTGAGTGGGTCTGTAAGTGGGTGCTTGAGTCTGTGAGTGAATCCATAAGTCTCTGAGAGAGTCTCTGAGTGAGTGCATGAGTCTCTGAGTAGGTCTGTGAGTGAGTAGATGAGTCTGAGTGGGTCCTTGAGTGGGTACATGAGTTTCTGAGTGTATTTGTGAGTGGGTGCATGAGTGTCTCAGTGGGTGAGCTAGTGTGTGTCTCTGAGTGGGTGCATGAGTCTCTGACTGGATAAGTGAGTGGGTGTGTAAGAGTCTGATGGCTCTGTGAGTAGGTATGTGTCTCTCTCAGTGGGTCTGTGAGTAGATGCACAAGTTCTAAGTGGGTCTGTGAGAGGTGTTTGAGTGTGTGAGTTGGTCGGTGAGTTGATGTATAAACCTCTGAGTGGGTCTGTGAGTGAGTGTATGAGTGACTCTGTGGGTCTGTGAGTGGGTTCTTGATTTGCTGAGTGGATCCACGAGTGGGTGTGTGAGTGTCTGAGTGCTCTCTTTTGCCTTCTTCTGCTCTTTTTAGCATTTTCTGCTTGTTTTTTTGCCCTCCATTTTACCTTTCCTGCTCATTTTTTTCCTCTGTTTTGCCTTTCCTGCTCATTTTTCTGTCCTCTGTTTTGCCCTCTTGTGCTCTGTTTTCCCTTTCCTGTCCGTTTTTCTGCCCTCTGGTTTGCCTTTTCTGCTTGTTTTTCTGCCCTCAGTTTTGCCTTTCCTGCTCTTTTGTTGTGCCTTCTTTTTGCCCTTTCTGCCCTCCTTTTTGCCTTTTCTGCTCCTTTTCTCCCCCATCCTCTGCACAGGGGTACCCTGGGCTGATTTCGGCTCAGGGTACCCCATCCCCTGGGGACTGGCCCCAATTGAATGAGGGGAGGCGGGCCTCCTGGCCTCCTCCCTGGGCTGATTTTGGCCCTGGGGACCTCATCCACTGGGGCCCGTCCACAAACAAATGGGGGCAACCTCACAGCCCCTCTGCCAGGGCCAATTTTGGCTCATCCCCCGGGACCCTGCCATGTCTCTTGGGAGCCCTGGAGCTCACCCAAGCATGTGGACTGCGCGAGAGCCGGCGCCCCGCCTCCTATGGGAGCCGGCATTTCTATTGCACACAGGGAGCTGTTACAAATGCAGCTACCTGTGTGCAAGAGAAATAGCTTAATCTCTTATCCCCTGCCCACATGACTGCAAGCAGGGAAAGAGACAAAGCCTCCACTCCCAGCTGGTGGGAGCACTTTGACAGCTCCCGCCAGCTGGAACTGGATTGTCTGCTTTTGCTTGGCAGGAGCTGTCAGCTCCTGGCAAGCAAAAGCAAACAGCTATGTCCTGGGGTGGGCACCTAAGGCCATAGCAGGAGCTGGCCTGGGGGCCCTCAGGGGCAAGTATGGCTCCAGGCCTCTCTCCTTTCTTGTTCACGGGCTGCCCTGGGGAGGAGGTGGCCCCTGCTGCTTGGAGGGGTCACACAGGCCCACATCACTGTTTCTTCAACCCCGGGAAAGTGGTGGTCTCTGGGGTTATAGAGTCTCAGGAAGGGGGCCCGATTCACCCCCCTCCTTTTTCTTAAATAAAGCTGCGGCAAGGTGTTTGTCCTTGAGGCTCAATGAGCCTTAGGAGGGGGGGCCCGTGCGGCCCCCTCCTTTTTAAAAAAAATGCACCCGGGACCTGGCCCACCTGAGGGTTCTATTCAAAATGAGCATGTGAGCCTGCGGTTTTAAAAAAAAAATGTTGCTGTGGATTTGTGGCTACATTGTGTTTCCACAGCAAATGTTTTAAAAAGAAATGCTTTTTTGCCCTGGTGATGTCCCTCTGGGATCCGCGTCCCTAGATATCCAAATTTGGATTTCTTTTACTAAGTCAAAAACTACTGAACAGAATTACACCACATAACACACAGGTTCTTTCTGGACTAAGACCTAGCTTTCTGCCAAATTTGGTGTAATTCTGTCCAGTGGTTAGGGTTGTAGTCGTGTGTAAAATCTCTACCTTTTTCTCGGCCCCGACTTGACAGATCACCCCAGAACTTTCCATGCACAACAAGAATCACTGGTGCACTTTTTTTTGGGCAAAGTTTGTAAAGATTCATCAAACGGCAAAGATATAGGCAAGTAAAAAAACTATTTTCCTATGGAACATGGTTCTAACTATTACTACCTACTGGCAACTGCCAGTAGGTAATAAATATATAAATATAAATATATATATATATATATATATATATATATATATATATATATATATATATATCTCGAACAAAGCAATCCAAGTGCTATCGCGCACAAACGAGGACACATACTCTCACTTCGCTGGTGACAATTTTCTAATTTTATTTAAACATAGAGTGCTGTCTCTGACACGTTTTGGCCACGTCCAGTGGCCTTGATCACACACATATATATATATATATATATATATATATCTTCTAACAAAGTTCCTCTCTGCCAATCATCGGCAGAACCAGCAGGCACGGACCTCAACCACACTCACAGAAAGGCATCGAGTCAAAGTCTCTTGGAGTAAGCAGTGTAGTTTAATGGCAAGTAAACCACAGAATTACACAGGCATAGTGCCTGCCATGACGCGTTTCATATATATATTATCTACTGGCGGTCGCCAGTAGATAGTTATAGTTACAACCTATTATCCATAGGAAATCCGCGACATTCTATTTGAAATAACTCTCTTGCCGGTTGACGTATCTTCGCAAAATTTTCAAACTTTATGGCCCGCTCCGGTCCGCTCCTACCCTGAAAGTCTCGGGGGATTCGTCAAGCGGGGGCCGAGAAAAAGGGGGTCCCAAAACGCGTTTTCCCCATGCAATTTTCCATAGGAAACTTTAGACACGGCTACAGCCCGAACTGCTGAACGGAATTACACCAAATTTGGCAAAGAGGTAGTTCTTGGTTCAGAAAGAACCCTTTTTGTTAAATTGTGTAAATCCGTTCAGTAGTTGCTGAGAAAATCAAAAGTAAAAAGATAGTGATATCTAGGGCCGCGGATCCTCCCGAGCACGAGCTTTATGTTAATTGGCTGTCAACACTCCAAACCAGGAAGTGTTGGCAGCCATTTTGTCCCTCGGTAGAACCGAGGGACAGAAACAAGTGCGCAAAGCGCACAAAGGGGGCAGGGTAGAAACACCCTGACCCCCTAGGTCTGCTCAGGGGGTCCCACAAGGACCCCCTGGGCAAATTTTTTTTTTTAAATCGGCAGGATGCGCTCAGGGAGCGCGAACCCTGCCGAAAAAAATCGAAGCGCGGTCTCCCGCGCTTCGATAGTTAATTGGCCCCGGGTGGGCCAAGTCCCGGGGGCATGCTGGGGGGGATTAATTTTATGTGTGGGGGCCTCTAAGGGCCCCCAAGCCCCGGGGACCACCACCCCCGGGGATTTATGTATAATGGTGCGGGAGGGCTCTGAGCCCTCCCGCAGCCCCGGGGACCGCCACCTCCCCGGGGCTTCTTTTTTTATTTAAAAAACCTGTGTGGGGGGCTCCAGCCCCCACACGCCCCGGGGACCACCACCTCCCGGGGCACTAAGAAAATTAAAATGGGGGTCCGTTTTGGACCCCCAGAGCCCCGGGGACCACCACCTCCCTGGGGCTTTCAAAATATAGGGAGGGGGCCGCGCGGCCCCCTCCTGGAGCCCTTGATGGCCCTGGGGACCACCACCCCCCAGGGCCGGCTCCTGCAGTGTCCCGGGGTGCCTACCCCCGGGACACTGCTGTTTGCAATGACAGGACGGGAGCCTTGCGGCTCCCGTCCTGTCATTGCAAACTTGCTTTGGATATTGGATGAGAGAGCAGGAAACCTGCTCTCGCTTCCAATATCCAAAGCTGATTGCTTTTCCACATGGGGAGCAGCATGTTAGCTGCTCCCCATGTGTAAAGCAATGCCGGCTCCCGTAGGACACGGGGAGCCGGCGGACTGTGGGGGTTTGGGGACCCCCACAGTCCCCAACGAGAGGCCAGGCCCCGGGGGATGGGGTCCCCGGGGCCATAAGAGGCCACGGAGGGGGCCACGCAGCCCCCTCCCCAAAGTAACAAAAATTAAAAAAAAAAAAAAAAGTGCAAGGCCGGCCCCGGGGGATGGGGTCCCCGGGGCCTTAAATGGCCTGAGGAGGGGGGCCACGCAGCCCCCCTCCAAATAAAAAAAAAAGAGGCCATGCCCCGGGGGATGGGGTCCCCGGGGCCAATACAGGCCCAGGGAAGGGGGGCCACGCGGCCCCCTTCCCGTTTTTTTTATTTTTATTTTAATTAAAAAAAAAAAGGGGAAAGGCCCTGGGGGATGGGGTCCCCAGGGCCTAAAAATAGGAAAAAGGAAGGGGGCCACACAGCCCCCCTTCAGGGAAAAAAAAAAAAAAAAAAAACGATCGGCCCAGTAGGCCCCGCCCCTTCCTTCACCACTCTGCAAACGCGCCCTGGCGCGTTTGCAGAGGGGAACGAATCCCCTTGAATACTGGGGTCCCTGGGGCCAACTAGCCCACCAGGAACCTCCAGTATGCGCCAGGGGCTGCCTTGCAGAGAGGTGTACAGAGGCCACGCCCTTTTTACACCTCTCTGCAACGCAGCTCTATGGCGCTTTTTGGAGGTATATGGTGGGCTAGTTGCACCCCAGGGACCCTCAGGATTCAAGGGGAGTTAATCCCCGACTTAAAACGCGCCACGGGGCGCGTTTGCACAGTGGTGAAGGGAGGGGCGTGGCTTCAGGTGACATGTGTGCAAACAGGCCCCGTGGCGCGTTTTAAGATGGGGAATTAAATCCTCTTCAATCCTGAGGGTCCCTGGGGCCAACTAGCCCAACAGGTACGTCCAGAAAGCGCCACAGAGCTGCGTTGCAGAGAGGTGTAAAAAGGGGTGTGGCCTCTGTAAATGTCTCTGCAACGCAGCCCCTGGCGCATACTGGAGGTTCCTGGTGGGCTAGTTGGCCCGTAGGGACCCTCATGATTCAAGGGGACTTAATCCCCCAACTTAAAACGCGCCACGGGGCGCGTTTGCACAGATGTCACCTCAGGCCCCGCCCCCTCCCTTCACCATTGTGCAAATATTCCTCTAAAATCAGCCGAAATACGAATTCTGATTTACTCACCTGTTATCAGGAGAGACCTCAGTGCTGCATCTTTCAGCCCAGTACTAATCCTGAAAAGTAATTTTAACCGTACTTACCGGTAACTTGAATTTCCTTCATAGGCTAACATTGACTGGTTTCACTTGGAAATTCTTCTAAGTGTGGAGTTTTGGAACTTTAAAATATTCCTCTAAAATCAGCCGAAATACGAATTCCGATTTACTCACCTGTTATCAGGAGAGACCTCAGTGCTGCATCTTTCAGCCCAGTACTGATCCTCAAAAGTAATTTTAACCGTACTTACCAGTAACTTGAATTTCCTTCATAGGCTAACATTGACTGGTTTCACTTGGAAATTCTTCTAAGTGTGGAGTTTTGGAACTTTAAAATATTCCTCTAAAATCAGCCGAAATACGAATTCCGATTTACTCACCTGTTATCAGGAGAGACCTCAGTGCTGCATCTTTCAGCCCAGTACTGGTCCTGAAAAGTAATTTTAACCGTACTTACCGGTAACTTGAATTTCCTTCGTATGCTAACATTGACTGGTTTCACTTGGAAATTCTTCTAAGTGCGGAGTTTTGGAACTTTAAAATATTCCTCTAAAATCAGCCGAAATACGAATTCCGATTTACTCACCTGTTATCAGGAGAGACCTCAGTGCTGCATCTTTCAGCCCAGTACTGGTCCTGAAAAGTAATTTTAACCGTACTTACCGGTAACTTGAATTTCCTTCATAGGCTAACATTGACTGGTTTCACTTGGAAATTCTTCTAAGTGTGGAGTTTTGGAACTTTAAAATATTCCTCTAAAATCAGCCGAAATACGAATTCCGATTTACTCACCTGTTATCAGGAGAGACCTCAGTGCTGCATCTTTCAGCCCAGTACTGATCCTCAAAAGTAATTTTAACCGTACTTACCAGTAACTTGAATTTCCTTCCATAGGATATCATTGCCTGCTTTTTGCTGAAAAAGTTTCTAAGTGTTGATTTTTGAAACATACAAATATTCCTCTAAAATCAGCCGAAATTCGAATTCTGATTTACTCACCTGTTATCAGGAGAGACCTCAGTGCTGCATCTTTCAGCCCAGTACTGGTCCTGAAAAGTAATTTTAACCGTACTTACCAGTAACTTGAATTTCCTTCCATAGGCTAACATTGACTGGATTCACTTGGAAATTCTTCTAAGTGTGGAGTTTTGGAACTTTAAAATATTCCTCTAAAATCAGCCGAAATACGAATTCCGATTTACTCACCTGTTATCAGGAGAGACCTCAGTGCTGCATCTTTCAGCCCAGTACTGATCCTCAAAAGTAATTTTAACCGTACTTACCGGTAACTTGAATTTCCTTCATAGGCTAACATTGACTGGTTTCACTTGGAAATTCTTCTAAGTGTGGAGTTTTGGAACTTTAAAATGTTCCTCTAAAATCAGCCGAAATACGAATTCCGATTTACTCACCTGTTATCAGGAGAGACCTCAGTGCTGCATCTTTCAGCCCAGTACTGGTCCTGAAAAGTAATTTTAACCGTACTTACCGGTAACTTGAATTTCCTTCGTAGGCTAACATTGACTGGTTTCACTTGGAAATTCTTCTAAGTGTGGAGTTTTGGAACTTTAAAATATTCCTCTAAAATCAGCCGAAATACGAATTCCGATTTACTCACCTGTTATCAGGAGAGACCTCAGTGCTGCATCTTTCAGCCCAGTACTGGTCCTGAAAAGTAATTTTAACCGTACTTACCGGTAACTTGAATTTCCTTCATAGGCTAACATTGACTGGTTTCACTTGGAAATTCTTCTAAGTGTGGAGTTTTGGAACTTTAAAATATTCCTCTAAAATCAGCCGAAATACGAATTCCGATTTACTCACCTGTTATCAGGAGAGACCTCAGTGCTGCATCTTTCAGCCCAGTACTGATCCTCAAAAGTAATTTTAACCGTACTTACCAGTAACTTGAATTTCCTTCCATAGGATATCATTGCCTGCTTTTTGCTGAAAAAGTTTCTAAGTGTTGATTTTTGAAACATACAAATATTCCTCTAAAATCAGCCGAAATTCGAATTCTGATTTACTCACCTGTTATCAGGAGAGACCTCAGTGCTGCATCTTTCAGCCCAGTACTGGTCCTGAAAAGTAATTTTAACCGTACTTACCAGTAACTTGAATTTCCTTCCATAGGCTAACATTGACTGGATTCACTTGGAAATTCTTCTAAGTGTGGAGTTTTGGAACTTTAAAATATTCCTCTAAAATCAGTCGAAATACGAATTCCGATTTACTCACCTGTTATCAGGAGAGACCTCAGTGCTGCATCTTTCAGCCCAGTACTGATCCTGAAAAGTAATTTTAACCGTACTTACCAGTAACTTGAATTTCCTTCCATAGGAATCCATTGTCTGGTTTTCAGCAGAAAAGTTTCAAAGTGTCGATTTTCACAAACTACAAATATTCCTAAAAAATCGCCTGTATGACTTAAACGCATTCTTTCAACTGTTTACAGGAGATGCACCAGTGCTGGATCCAGGATCCAACACTGAGTAAGAAAAAGTAACTATAACAGTTTTTAACTTCTAAGTGAATTTCCTTCCATAGGATAACATTGGTGATTCTATGAGAAAAAGTTTCTAAGTGTGAACTTTTAAAGTACAATAATATTCCTTAAAAATCACGACTGTAACCAAAACGCTTTTACTCAACTGTTTACAGGAGATGTCCCAGGACTGAATCTAGGATCCAGTAATGTGGTTAGAAAAGTAATCCATAAAGTAACTAATTGCATTTAACTAGAAATTCACATTGAGCTGAATGTTGCATTGTGTTTGAAAATGTGTTGCCCATTGCAACAACTGTAACTACTGTACTTAAAAGTCTATTGCCTATGTGCAAAGTAATTAAACTAAAGTAATTCATTGTGAGAAAGTATTTTTTGTAATGTAATGTATAATGTAATTACAATGTAATTTAAAAATAAAATATGTAAAAAAAAATTGTTTCTAAAAAATTTGGAAATCAGTATGAAAAAAATGTATATAACAATTAATACATTTAAAAATTGTCATTTACAAAACCTTTGAAATTCACTGAAAAAACTGTAGGTTTCAGACATGTTATAGTTACAAATTAGCATTTAAAAA
Organism: Calotriton arnoldi; assembly: GCA_963921515.1. NCBI lineage: Eukaryota > Metazoa > Chordata > Amphibia > Caudata > Salamandridae > Calotriton > Calotriton arnoldi. The sequence goes on from CAWUFW010021253.1 coordinate 20,818, forward strand.
CCTTTGAAATTCACAAAAAACCATAGGTTTCAGGGACGTTATAGTTACAAATTAGCATTTAAAAAACCTTTGAAATTCACTGAAAAAACCATAGGTTTTAGGGACAGTTATAGTTAGTTGGACATTGCACTCGTACAAAACCCGTGAAATTCCCCCGTTATAGTTAGTCCAGCTAACTATTACTCGCGCCCCGCAATGCACTGCTGATGACGTCACATATTACATCACTCATGACATGGTCAGTGACATCACTGATGACATCACTGATGACATCTCAAATGACATCACTGATGACATCATCCACGTGATAATCTGATGCACCTCCTCACACCCTAATATAACCTTTGATACACCCACTCTAAATTACAGACTGCCATTCGCAAAACCATAGACACTCCAACACCAATAACTACATACCCACTCACTGATTCTTAGGTCTACGCACACATCCACTCACTCACCCGTACAGTCACTCATACTTACGGTCACTCAGTACAGGACTATCATATGCACTCATACTCCTATATAGACACTCAAACACCGCCACTCATCCATAGAGGTACTCACACACCTAGTCAGTCATGCAAATAATTAAACACACTACCATTTACTCACCTATACAGTTATACACACACCAGCTCACTTACTCATACAAATAGTAGCACATTCTTACGCTCTTATACAATCACTGATACAAGCACACACTCATCCATACAGCCACTATCACAATCACTCACTCTCGCTTATAGCTATTTATATACTCCAACACACATATATACTGCCTTTCACATATGTAGTTACTCACACATGTACCACTGGGACATACATTCACTCACTAACACACTCTTACACACACTTACCCACCCATACAGTCTATCACAGTTGCAATCTTGAAACCATCCACCCAGTGAATCACCCACTCACACATCTATGCACAGAGTTGCACACACCCCTCCCACACAAACACTCAGGCACCCATACAGATACTCAGACAAGCATTCAATAACTCATATAGAGACTCATGTAGCTATTCACAAACACATGCAGCCACTTACACAGCAACAGACAGACGGATACAGACATTCACCCAGTTTAGTCACTAACCCATGCATTCAGTAAGATACGTTAAATCACTCACTTATAGAGTCAGTCACGCACCTACTAAATCATCCATACAGACACTTACACACCCACTCATTCTTCAATACGTCTTTTCCTATATATATTAAAAATATATAAACTTTACAGAAACACACAGTCACTGGATGATGTCATCAGTGATGTCATCAGTGATGTCATTTGAGATGTCATCAGTGATGTCATCAGTGATGTCACTGACCATGTCATGAGTGATGTAATATGTGACGTCATCAGCAGTGCATTGCGGGGCGCGAGTTATAGTTAGCTGGACTAACTATAACGGGGGAATTTCACGGGTTTTGTACGAGTGCAATGTCCAACTAACTATAACTGTCCCTAAAACCTATGGTTTTTTCAGTGAATTTCAAAGGTTTTTTAAATGCTAATTTGTAACTATAACGTCCCTGAAACCTATGGTTTTTTCAGTGAATATATATATATATCAATCAATCAATCAATCATGGGTTTGTTAAGCGTGACTACTCACCCATAAGGGTCTCAAGGCGCTGGGGTGGAGGGGAGGTACAGGATCCTGTCCATCAATGAGGAGGTCTATCGAAGAGCCATGTTTTGAGGTCCCTCATGAAGATGGGGAGTGATGTCGTCTGTCTGAGGTGGAGCGGGAGGGCGTTCCAGGCTCTTGCCGCGAGGAAGGAGAAGGAGCGGCCTTCCAACCTGGACTTCCTGGTGCAGGGGGACCACAGCATGGGAGAGCTGGGCTGATTGTAGGGTCCTTTGGGGTGCATGGAATTTAAGTCAGCTGTACAGGTATGCTGGTCCGATGTTGTGGAGGGCTTTGTGTGCGTGGGTGAGAATCTTGAAGGTGATTCTTGCCTCGATGGGAAGCCAGTGGAGTGTGCGCAGGTGCTGGGAGATGTGGCAGTGTCGTGGCAGGTTGAGGATTAGTCTGGCGGCAGTGTTCTGGATGTTTTGTAGCTTGCGGGTGAGGTTTTTGTTGATTCCGGCGTAGAGTGCGTTGCCGTAGTCAAGTCTGCTTGTGACGAGGGCGTGAGTAACGGTCTTTCTGTGTTCAAGGGGGATCCATTTGAAGGTCTTGCGTAGGAGGCAGAGGGTGTGGAAGCAGGAGGATGCAACGGAGTTGATCTGGCAGTCCATTTTGAGTTCGGAGTCCAGGATGATTTCGAGGTTGTGTGCGTGGTCTGTGGGGGTGGGCGGGCTTCCGAGGGTGGGGGGCCACTAGGTGTCATTCCAGGCATCGGGGTGTGGGCCCATGATGAGTACTTCTGTTTTGTTCTTGTTGAGTTGTAGACAGCTGCTCTTGAAAGCTGTGTTTGGCTGCGTTGAGTTCGTTGGATAGGGAGAGGATGAGTTGGGTGTCAGCTGCGTATGAAACAATGTTGAGTCCGTGGGTTCTGACGATGGGGGCGAGCGGAGCCATGTAGATGTTGAACAGCGTGGGGCTGAGGGAGGATCCTTGGGGGACTCCGCAGTGTAGGGTCCGAGAGGAAAGGATGGAGTCTGACCCGCTGTGTTCTTCCGGAGAGGAATGAGCGGATCCAGTCGAGGGCCTTGTCCCGGATCTCTGCGTCGTGAAGTCTGCGTGTTAGGGTGTAGTGAGAGACTTTGTCGAAGGCTGCTGAGAGGTTGAAGAGGATGAGGGCTACTGTCTCTCCTCTGTCCATGAGGGAGCAGATGTCGTCTGTTGCGGCGAGGAGGGCGGTTTCTGTGCTGTGGTTCTTTCTGAAGCCGGATTGGGAGGAGTCGAGGATGTTGTGCTCTACGATGAAGGTGGCGAGTTGACTGTTGATGGCTTTCTCGATGACTTTCGCTGGGAACGGGAGCAGGGAGATGGGTCTGTAGTTCTTGAGGTCGGTGCGGTCCGCCGAGGGTTTCTTCAGGATGGGGTTGATCTCAGCGTGCTTCCAGTCGTAGGGGAAGGAGGCGTTCGCGAGGGAGCGGTTGATGGTGTGGCGAAGCATGGGTGCGATGGTGTCGGCGGCTCTGTTGAAGATGTGGTGGGGCAGGGGTCCGTGGGGGCCCCAGAGTGGATTGACTTCATCGTCTTCAGTGTGTCTTCGGTGGTGAGGGCTGTCCAGCTGTCAATCGTTGGCTTCAAGGTGTCGGGGGTGGTTGGTGAGGGTTCTGTGTGTTGGCTGTCTTTGTTGAAATTGTCGTAAATGTTCTTGATTTTGTGGTGGAAGAAGGTTAAATTTAAATTTAATCGCAGCAAAGTATACCCAAGCTAAAGATGGAACCGTTTTTATGGCATTCATGGATCTTTCCACTGCGTTTGATTCTGTCTCGCATAATAAATTATGGAACATTTTAAAAGAGATGGGAGTGGAGGAAAATATTATACTTTTTAATAGACAGTTATACTCCCAGTCCACGGCATGTGTTAGGTATGACATCCAGGGTGAATGCACAAGGTGTTTCCCAATCCTCCGGGGGTTAGGCAAGGCTGTGTCTTAGCCCCTCTTTTATTTTCCTTGTATACTAATGGTGTGGAATCAGCAGTGAGTTTGAGGTACCTGATGTACCCAAGGTAAATAAGAAAAAGCTACCCATACTGCTATACGCTGATGGCACCGTATTGGTTGCGAGGACAGGTATAGCTCTGCAAAAATAATAAATAATTATGTGTCACGTATGGTGGCACTAGACTTACAAGTAAATGAAACAAAAACATTTGTCTTAATAGTAGGGAAGCAGCCAAAAAAATTACCAGCTTTTTTTTATTGGTAAACGGAAAATTGAAATAACTAAATCATTTTTGTACTTTTTAATAGTGAAGGGACTTGTCCAAATATGTTTGAAAACAGATGTATTGCATTAGAAAAGAATACCATAGCTATCCGTTCATTTACAAAAAATTGGGTACAAACCATTGGAACCAATTAAAAAAATGTATGACCCAAAGCTATCGCTTCAGCCACATATGGAGCAGGGATTTGGGGAATAGCTAAAACAGATCTATTGCAACAGAAAGAAGATAGTTTCTTTAAAAAGCTACTCTCCCTCCCGAAAGGCTGCTCAAATTATATTATGCACCAAGAGTTGAATGTCTCATTTATATCTGATCTGATTTTTATAGCTCCCGTCCTACTTTGGCATTCAATTTGGACCTGAGAAACAGTGGGACTCACTCAAAATATTATTCAAGATTGTTTATCTCTTGATAAGTACTTTTATTTACGGAAAAAATATATTCGTCCATTGTTTTCAAAATATAAATTTGTACAATGTCGCCCAGCCTTGTTCTTTCTCCAAATGCTCCCAAATCCTTATGTAAACTTCTGTGTGGCATCATACTTATGTATGGCTTTATCGAAAAGGAGATTAATGAGATAATAGACTGTATTTTATGCGAAGGTGGCACTATTAAGAACTTTGTATGGCATATTTTTGGGTGATCATTGTTTGTAAATAAGTCAATTTTTAGTATCGTACTAAGCACTTTATAAGATATTGAATGAATTGTACATACCTAACCAATGCCTTGGAAATTGCTTTTATATGGTTCTAATTTGTTTCTTATCATGTGTTCCTTAACAAAATCTACCGGTGACAGAATGCACTTTAAATGAACGTGGTACTGTTTAGCACTTTAATATGGCATGTTTGGTGACCATTGATTGTAAATGAGCCATTGCAAGTATTGCACTAAGTACTTTTGGAGATACTGAGTGAATTTCACATGTTTTAAAAAAATGACGGTTCATATCTGTTTTACTTTGTGTCCTTTTAAATTCACTGGTGATGTAACAAAATTTTAACAGATGATCAATGTATCAGAATTTTAATAGATGATCAATGTATTTTCTTTGCACTTTTATGATCTTAATGCCAAAGATCGAATAAAGATATAATTGATTGATTGATTGACTTCATCGTCTTCAGTGTGTCTTCGGTGGTGAGGGCTGTCCAGCTGTCAATCGTTGGCGTCAAGGTGTCGGGGGTGGTTGGTGAGGGTTCTGTGTGTTGGCTGTCTTTGTCGAAATTGTCGTAAATGTTCTTGATTTTGTGGTGGAAGAAGGTGCTGAGTTTGTCGCAGAGGTCTTGTGAGGGAGGGATGTCTGTAGACTCGCTGATGGGTTGGGAGAACTCCTTCATGATGCTGCTGTAGTGCGCGTGTGTGGAGATTCTGTCTTTGATCGTTTTCTTTCTTGTATTTCTGATGAGTTGGTGTGGGCAATGGTGGCGGCTCTGAAGTTGTGGGCTTCTGTAGATTTGAAGTACCTCCAGGCCTTTTCGACACGGCGGCATGTGCGTCTGGACTCTCGGAGTTCGGTGGTAAACCAGCTGGCTTTCCTGGCGTGTGTGTTATTATTCTTCTTGAGGGGGGCTATGGTGTTGGCGCAGTCGGAGATCCATCTGTGCAGGGTTCGGGTTGCGGTGTTGGGGTCGTCGTTGTCCATGATGGTTGGGGGTGAGTTGCCGAGTGAGGAGGTGAGATGGTCGTCAGTGATTTTGGTCCAATTTCTTCGTGGGCGCAGGTGCTGGGTTCTGTGGATAGTGGGTGTTCTGAAGGTGAAGTGGATGCAGCGATGGTCTGTCCACAGGAGTTCGGTGGTGTGGCTGAAAGTGATGGAGTTTCCTGTTGTGAAGATGGGGTCGAGGGTGTGTCCTGCTGAGTGTGTGGGTTCAGTCACGATCTGGCGGAGTCCTATGTTGTGGAGGTTGTCCAGGAGGGATGTGGTGTTGGGATCTTGTTGGTTGTCGAGGTAGAAAGTGAGGTCTCCCAGCAAGGTGTAGTTGGTGGACGCGATGACCTGCGGGGTGATGCTGTCCGTGATGGAGTTGGTGAATGGTCCAGGGGGGTCGGTAGATGAGGGTTCCCCGGAGGGTGGTGGTAGGGCTGGCCTGTATTGTGAAGTGTAGGTGTTCCATCAGGTCTGTGGGCTCGTCGGGAAGTGTGCTCAGCAGGAAGGTGGATTTGGGGATGAGGGCGATTCCCCCCCGCCCAGGGCGGGTGGGGCGGTCATTCCGGGAGATCTTGTATCCTTGGGGAATGGCGATGGCGATGTCAGGTCCTGAGGTGGTGTTGGTCCAGGTTTCAGTGAAGAATGCGACGTCCGGGGTGGTGCTGTGGAGGAGGTTCCAGATTTTGGTGGTGTGTTTGCGGAGAGATCAGACGTTGAGGAGGATGCATTGCAGGGTCTTTGGTGCGGTTGCGTTCTTGCGGGCAGGTTGTGCTGGATCCGTGGTCTTGGCGGTGTTGCAGGAGTGGCAGCAGCGGTGACAGCTGAAGGGTCCGTGTGTGTCGGCTGGTGATGCTAGCTTGCAGTTGTTGTTGCGACCTGGGTTGAGTGCGTAAAGTGCCGCTGGGTTGTAGCATTGGCAGTTCGGAGGTCCAGGGTTTCTGGCGCTGGTCGCGTTCGGGATGCGGACGGGCGCAGATGGGCTTGCCTTTGGCGCACCTTTGGCGCGCCAGCAACAGCCGCGCAGCGGCAGCCAGTAAGTAGGGGTCAGGGAGGACTGGACAGCTGGGGGGGCGGGAGCGGGGAGGGGAAACTGGCTTGGGCTGGTCGCGCTGGGGGGGAGGGGCAGCGGGGACAGCAGCAGCAGGAAAAACAGGCGATAGGTGCCCAGAAAAAGGAGCAAAAACAGCGCAAAAGTTGAAAAAGAAAAATGGAAAGTGATAGAAAAGTGATAAAAGTGATAGGAAGAGAGTAAAAGGGTGAAAAACGAAGGTGAAAGTAAAGAGGCTAAAGAATGAAGCAGGCAGAATAAACGGAGCGAGATAAGGGGTGAGAGGTCCACTGGACCACCAGGGATGAGGCACAGGTATAGCCTGGGGGTGGAGGAGGGCCGCGAACACCAGCACTTGAGAGTGCAGGGTCTCAGGACAGCCTCACTTGATGGTGGAGCTGCGAGGGTGGGAGAGCAATTTCACTGACAATGAGTCCTTTCAAAAGAGGAGATGTGGAAATGCTGGCATGTTGCCTGATCGCTGGTGGTGCTCAGTATACAGAGCTCCCGCTAGCGCTAATGTATCAAAAAACATTCCAAACTCCGCCAGGAGAATGAAAGCAGGCACTCGAAGTCAGGGGAAATGAACCTGTTTATTGGATCAGGTTGCCCCAGGCGCAGGAACACATAGACGCATTTCAGCAGTACAACTGCCTTTTTCAATCTAAAATTGTTTGCCACATTGAAGCTCCTTTTAAAATTAAACTACAATAAACATAGACAATATACTATGCTAATAGCAGCACCTTTTCTTTAAAAACGAAATTTGGGACAACTTGCCACATATAAATATGAATACCACACATTATTTTGCTTCAACAACTGTTGACATTAAACTCTTGAGTAAGACTTTTTTTTAAAGTCCGGTAAATACCACTTTGTGCTTCTTCAATTGTCAATAAAACTTTAGTTATTGCAGTGTTCCGTGACAATACATCGCATTGGTGTTTTCAAAAACTGGACTCGAATATATCAGTAGTCCTGTGCTGCCTTCTACAAAATGAGCATTCAAAAAAGACTCTTTCATACCTGCCACTCCGCCTTTCCTTTTTCTAGAGACTCATAATTGATTTATGACACCTACTAGGGAATAAATATCCTTCATAGTCTCGAGGGAATAACAAGCATTGCTCCCAAATCTTTGTTTCATCTCCAAATAGAGTACTCACTGAAGCGGCAGCATAGTAAACTGCAGTTCGTGCGTCTGGTGAAATACGGACCTCAGATCCCACTGCTCGGCCAGTGCCTTTAATACGGTGCCCAACTCCAAGCCCGGGTGGCATTCCTAGGGTGAGGCCACGGCTGTAGTGGAGGATTCCAAGTCCCTGCCACCACCTCCTCGGGGCACAAATTATGCAATTATGGGGGTCCGTTACGGGCCCCCGCCCCTGGGGACCACCACCTCCCCTGGGCTATTTGCATGTGGGGAGGGGGCCGTGCGGTCCCCCTCCTGGAGCCCTCGATGGCCCTGGGGACCGCCACCCCCCAGGGCCGGCTCCTGCAATGTTCCGGGGTGCCCACCCCCGGGTCATTGCTGTTTGCTGTGGCCACTCTGCAAACGCGTCTTCTAGCAGACTACGGGATGGGGGAGTCCACTTTACTCCTGAGGGACTTTGGGGGCCAAGAAGCCCTCCTGGTACCTCCTGTAAGTCCTACGCAGCAGAATTCCTGAGCGCTGGTCGGAGGCCCAGCACCCTTTCTCTACCACTCTGCAAACGCGACTACTAGTTAAAGAAGCATCTTTCTGCACCTCTGAATTAGTGGTAGTTAAAATCCCCCTGCCCTATTATGTACTAGGGCCTTATAGGGGAGGTCATGCCAATCACAGGGGTACCCCAGCCCATAGTGTACCTTAGTGTATGTAGGAGTTTTCACTATATTCTAAGTGTCTTTCAGCATAGCACTGGCTCTAGGCCTGGTTAGTCAGAGTCAGTTACCACCAGGACTTCTGTTGCCTCTTTCTGCATTTCTCTTGCTTCTTTCTGCACCCTTCTTCCTCTTTCTGCATATGTCCTACCTATGTAGGCATAGTTAGAAATTAGCATTTAAAAAACCTTTGAAATTCACTGAAAAAACCATAGGTTTCAGGGTCCTAATAGTTAGAAATTAGCATTTAAAAACCTTTGAAACTCACTGAAAAAAACAGGTTTCAGGGTCGTTATAGTTAGAAATTAGCATTTAAAAAACCTTTGAAATTCACTGAAAAAACCATGTTTCAGGGTCGTTATAGTTAGAAATTAGCATTTAAAAAACCTTTGAACTTCACTGAAAAAACCATAGGTTTTAGGGACGTTATAGTTAGAAATTAGCATTTAAAAAACCTTTGAAATTCACTGAAAAACCATAGGTTTCAGGGACGTTATAGTTAGTTGGACCTTTCACTCGTACAAAACCAGAGAAATTCTGCCGTTATAGTTAGTTCAGCTAACTATAACTCGCGCCCCCGCAATGCACTGCTGATGATGTCACATATTACATCACTCATGACATGGTCAGTGACATCACTGATGACATCATTGTGACATCTCAAATGACATCACTGATGACATCATCCAGTGACTGTGTGTTTCTGAAAAGTTTAAGTATGTTTTAAATATATATATACTCCAAGGTGTATTGAAGAATGAGTGGGTGTATGAGTGTCTGTATGGATGATTTAGTAAGTGCGTGACTGACTGTATAAGTGAGTGATTAAACGTGTCTTACTGAATGCATGGATCAGTGACTAAACTGTGTGAATGTCTGTATCAGTCTGTCAGTTGGTGTGTAAGCGGCTGTATGGGTTAGTGAGTAGCTACATGACTGTCTTCATGGGTTATTGATTCATTGTCTGTGTATCTGTATGGGTGCCTGAGTGTCTGTGTGGGTGGGTGGGGGTGTGTGACTCCGTGCATAGATGTGTGAGTGGATGATTCACTGGGTGTATGGGTTCAACAGTGTGTCTGTGAAGGGCTGTATGGGTGAGTGAGTGTGTATAGGTGTGTTGGTGAGTGAATGGATCTCTCAGTGGTACATGTGTGAGTAACTACACATGTGAAAGGCAGTATATGTAAGTGTTGAACTACATAAATGACTATATGTGAATCAATCAATTAATCAATCAGGGAATTGTAAGCGCGCTACTCACCCGTGAGGGTCTCAAAGCGCTGAGGGGGGTCCACAGATCTGTTTAGCTGAAGAGCCAGGTCTTGAGGGTTTTCCTGAAGGTGTTCAGGGAGGGGGCGCATCTGATGTCTGCCGGTAGCTCGTTCCAGGTCTTGGCTGCAATGTGAGATAAGGATCTTCCGCCTGCTCTGGCTCTGTGGATGCGCGGGGTTTCGGCCAGTGCGAGGTTGGAAGATCGGAGGTTTCTTTTGGGTACGTGGAAGTTGATTCTGTCGTTGAGGTATTTGGGTCCGTTGTTGTGTAGGCATTTGTAGGCGTGAGTGTGGATTTTGAAAGTGACTCTTTTCTCCACAGGGAGCCAGTGGAGACTTCGTAGGTGTTGGCTGATGTGTTCGTGTCGGGGAATGCCGATGACGAGTCTGGCGGTGGTGTTCTGTATTGTCTGGAGTTTGCGGAGTAGGGACTTGTTGATGCCGGCGTAGAGTGCGTTTCCATAGTCCAGTCTGCTGGTGATGAGTGCGTGGGTGACTGTCTTCCTTGACTCAGGGGGGATCCACTTGAAGGTCTTTTGGACGATGCGGAGGGTGTTGAAGCAGCTGGAGGTGACGGCGTTGACCTTTCGGTTCATGGTGAGTGATGAGTCGAGTACAATGCTGAGGTTCTTGGAGTGGTCTGAGGGGGTAGGTGGGCTTCCGAGGGCAGTTGGCCACCAGGTGCTGTCCCATGCAGAAGGGGTGGTACCGAGAACGAGGACTATAGTCTTCTCGGCATTGAGCTTCAGGCAGCTGTTGGTCATCCAGATTGCGACATCTTGCATTCCTTTCTGGAAGTTGAGTTTGGCAGTGGTGGGGTCTTTGGTGAGGGAGAGGATGAGCTGGGTGTCGTCGGCGGAGGATACGATGTTGAGGCCGTGTTGTCGGACGATGGCTGCGAGGGGGGCCATGTAGATGTTGAAGAGGGTGGAGCTCAGTGATGAACCCTGTGGGACTCCGCAGGTGATTTTCGTGGTGTCAGAGAGGAAGGGTGGGAGTCTGATCCTTTGGCTTCTTCCGGTGAGGAATGATCGGATCCAGTCCAGGGCTGTTCCTTGTATGCCTCTGTCATGTAGTCTGGCGACTAGTGTGCGGTGGGAGACGGTGTCGAAGGCCGCTGATAGGTCGAGTAGGATGAGGGCTGCAGAGTGTCCTTGGTCCAGGAGGGTGCGGATGTCGTCTGTGGCGACGAGTAGGGCGGTCTCTGTGCTGTGGTTGCTTCGGAATCCAGATTGGGACGGGTCGAGGACGGCGTTCTCTTCAATGAATCGTGTCAGTTTCCTGTTGACTGCTTTCTCTGCAACTTTGCCTGCGAAGGGGAGGAGTGAGATGGGCGATAGTTCTTGAGGTCGGTGGGGTCAGCTGTGGGCTTCTTGAGCAGGGGTCTGACTTCTGTGCGCTTCCAGTCATCTGGGAAGGTGCCTGTTTTGAAGGTGGTGTTGATGGTGCATTGTAGTTTGGGTGCGATGGTGGCCGCGGCTCTGTGGTAGATGTGAGGGGGGCAGGGGTCGGTGGGGGCCCCGAGTGGATGCTTTTCATGTTCGAGGTGGTGTCTTCGGCCGTGATCGGTGTCCAGTTGGAGATGGTGGGCTGGCTGGTGTTTCTGGGGGTTGGGGGGCCGTCTGTGGCGCCTGGTGGATGGTCGATGAAGTTGTCGTTGAGGTTTTTGATCTTGAGGTGGAAATAGGTTCCAAGCTTGTCGCAGAGGTCTTGAGATGGGGTGATGTATGTGGCTTCGCTGCGTGGGTTGGTGAATTCCTGAATGACACTGAAAAGTTCATTGGAGTTGGCCAGGATTTTGTTGTGGATGAAGTTCCTCTTGGTGGCTCTGATCTGGTTGTGGTAGTCCGTCATGGAGTCCTTGTAGGTGGTGTGGTTTTCGGTTGTCTTGGTGTTTCTCCAGTTCTTCTCCAGGCATCTGCAGGTGCGTCTGGCTTCTTGGAGACAGTGGTGAATTAGGCGGCTTTCCTGGGGCATTGTCTGTCGGGGTTACGTAGCGGGCGAGCTCGTCTGCGCAGTTGAAGATCCAGGTGTGGAGTTCTCTGGCTGCGCCGTTTGCGTCGGGTGCCCAGGTGTGGTTGTCACGGGTGAGGGTGGAGTTAAGTTGCTCATCGGTAACCTTGCTCCAGTTCCTTCGAGGTGGGCATGGGGCTGGTTTGGGTGCCTTGAGTTTGTTGATGGCGAAGTGTATGCACTGGTGGACGGTCCATGGCGGCTGCATTGTGTGGCTGAATTGGACTCTGTTTCCTGCCGTGAAGATGGGGTCGAGGGTGTGTCCTGCTCTGTGGGTCGGTGTGTTGACGAGTTGTTTAAGTCCGATGCTGGCGAGGTTGTCACGAAGGATAGTGGAGTTGGGGTCGCTGGGGTTGTCGAGGTGGAAGTTCAGGTCTCCAATGAGTATGTAGTTTGCTGAGGCGATGGCGTGGGGTGCGATGAAGTCGGTGATGGTGGTGGCGAAGGGTGTTTGGGGGCCGGGGGGTCTGTAGATGAGGGTTCCTCGGATTGTGGCTTTGGGGGTGGTCTGGATCTGGAAGTGCAGGTGTTCGGCGGAGGGGAAGGTTTCGCTGGTGAGGCGGAGGGTGCTCTTGTGGGCGATGGCGAGGCCCCCTCCTGGGTGGTTGGGGCGGTCTTCCCTCTGGATCTTGTATCCATCTGGGATGGTGGTGCTGATGTCGGGGGCGGAGGATGCGTTGGTCCATGTCTCTGTGGAGAAGGCGATGTCGGGCGAGAGAGAGTCAAGTAAGTTCCAGATTTCCATGGCGTGTTTGTGTATGGAGCGTACGTTGAGGAGGATGCATTTTAGGGTATCGCCGGTGCTGGCGTCGCCGGTGTTGGAGGCCGGGGTGGCGGTGAGGGTCTGGCAGCAGTGGAGGCAGTGGAGGCAGGAGAACTGGCAGTGGGTCATGTTCAGCGAGGCCTGTTGGCATTCTCTAAGTCTTCCAGGGTTGAGTGCGAGGAGAGTGGTGGTGTCGTAGTGATGGGTAGTGGGAGGTCCAGGGTTCCTGGCGCTGGCCGTGGTCGGGTAGCGGACGGGCGCCGATGGGCTTGCCTTTGGCGTGCCTTCTGCACACCGGAGGCGCACCTGCTGCGCGACCGCATAGCAGCCGCCATTAAGTAGGGGAGGTGGGAGGGAGGAGAGGCTGGGAGGTGGGAGTGGGGGAATCCGGAGGGGAATTCCAGGGGGAATTCCGGGGGGGAATTCTGGGGGGGAGGGGCCGCAGGGGCAGCAGCAGCAAAAGGCGAAAGGAACAGGCAGGCACGAGAATATAAAAACAGTGGTGGAATTAGAGAAAGACACAAATGGGCACAATAATAGAGGCACAACAGGGAAAAATTAAGAAAAAAAACGGCTGAGAAAGGTTACGGTGGTTGCAGGCAGTCTGGTCCCAGTTGGAGCGGGCAGCAGGAGCGGGCAGCAGCCTCGAACCTCCCAAGGAGGAGGTCGGGGTCTGGAGGCAAGAGACGGCACAGCGGAGCTGCGGGGAGAGAGTGGACCTAGACCGAGGGTGAGAGTGATTGTGAGAGTGGCTGTATGGATGCGTATGTGCTTGTGTCAGTTATTGTATAAGAGAGTAAGTATGTGTTAGTATCTGTATGAATAAGTGAGATGGTGTGTGTATAACTGTGTAGGTGAGTAAATGGGAGTGTGATCTCTTCTTTGCATTACTGAATATGTGTGTGAGTGACTCTATGGGTGAGTGGCGGTGTGTGAGTGTCTGTATAGGTGTATGAGTACATATGATATTGCTGTATTGATGAGTGACTGCATGTATGAGTGACTGTATGGTTGAATGAGTGGATGTGTGTGTAGTCCTAGTAATCAGTGAGTGGGTTTATAGTAACTGGTATTGGTGTGTCTATGGTTTCGAGAATGGCAGTCTGTATTTTAGAGTGGGTATATCAAAGGTTATATTAGGGTGTGAGGAGGTGCATCAGATGTTCACGTGGATGATGTCATCAGTGATGTCATTTGAAATGTCATCAGTGATGTCATTTGAAATGTCATCAGTGATGTCATCAGTGATGTCACTGACCATGTCATGAGTGATGAAATATGTGATGTCATCAGCAGTGCATTGCGGGGGCGCGAGTTATAGTTAGCTCAACTAACTATAACGGACGAATTTCTCTGGTTTTGTATGAGTGAAATGTCCAACTAACTATAACGTCCCTGAAACATGTGTTTTTTTCAGTGAATTTCTAAGGTTTTTTTAATGCTAATTTCTAACTATAACGTCCCTGAAACCTATGGTTTTTTTGTGAATGTCATAGGTTTTTTAAATGCTAATTTCTATTTATAACGTCCCTGAAACCTATGGTTTTTTCAGTGAATTTCTAAGGTTTTTTAAATGCTAATTTCTAACTATAACGTCCCTGTAACCTATGGTTTTTTCAGTGAACTTCAAAGGTTTTTTAAACGCTAATTTCTAACTATAACGTCCCTGAAGCCTATGGTTTTTTTCAGTGAATTTCTCAGGTTTTTTAAATTCTAATTCCTAACTATAATGTCCAAAAAACGCTTTTTCAAAATTTGTAAGCTTTTTTAAAAATAATGTGATGTTTTATCCTTTTTAAAATATGCATTTACATTTTTTTTTTAAAAGTGAGATTCACGTACCGATCGTGTACCAGTCACGGTGGGTGCGCGAATCCAAGAATTTTGCCACCATATTGGTTAAGTCGTGCATGATATGCATACGGTATGCGAAGGGTGCGCGGTTCTCATTTTTCTTTTTTTCATAATTTTAAATACATGATATATACTATAAATTAATTAAATCAATCGTATATGCTTTATTGTATGAGTTATAAAAGTAATATTTACTTAAATAATATGGATGTTAAACGTCTTATAATAAAGTTACGGGAGCCGCGACCGCCCCGCGTAACGGCACGTACGTATTTCCGGGGTCGCGACAGGTACGCGAATCCACCGCAAGTTATTTTGTTTTAAAAGTATATGTATATAACTTTATTATATATATTATACCAAGAGATTAATATACACAACTGTAATTATCGCTTATTTGTAACTGGAATAAAGATATTTTATTGTTAAATATATTTTTCGGGAATCGAGTCTGGTGCGCGCCGGTTGCGCGTCGGGTGATCAAATCCAATGTGACTTCAAAAGAAAGCATTTCATTGGTTAAGAAGCTTTTTATTCAAGAACTTGCAGGACCCCACCCAAATTTTTCATTCTTCCAAGAACATCTACAGAGACACAGCTCTTGTGTTTTCTGCTCATGTTTTTTGCATTTTTTGGGTGGTTTTTTAACATCACTAAAAAATGGCTTCTTCAAATCCACCTCACCAACTTCCTGGAGAAGAAGAAGATTTGGAAGAACCAGTGAAGCAGAGATATGAGAGCATCGTATGGGCTTTTTTTTTCAATACCAGCAGGTGAAAAGAAGATCAACGCAAGCAAGGTCACGTGCACTATCTGCGAAAAGGTCCTCTCACGTGGATCTGAAAAATAATACTCATGCCGCACATCATCCTTGCTTAAACACCTGCAGACAATGCATCCACGTCGTCTTGCAACACCGTTGTGAGCTTCAAAAACAGACTTCACAAGACGATCAAGTTGCAGGGCCTAGCACCTTGTCAGGTTCTTCAACAACAACTCAAAGAACCCATATCATACCTGAGTTTGCTGGATTTGAGCAGCACTGAATTAAATGCAAAAAAGTTATTTGCTACGGAGAGCAATCGGTGGATGCTATCATGGTTGCTGCAAAAAGCCACCATTGTTAATTTTTTTGTTTTTTAGGTCGCGCATAGCGTTGCAGTGCTATGCGCTGCTCGCTTTGCGAGGCATATGGTATATACTTTAGTGGGGAAGCTTCGCGTAAGCTGCGCCCACTCTCCGCCCATCTTTTTGTTTGGCTTCCATCGTAAATGCTGCCTTCTCATTGGGTTTAACTTGTTAGTCCCTCCTCCTAACATCCATGGCGTAATTTGTACACATCCGAGGCTATTGGCCACTTTACTTAACATTATTTTTTTCCCTGTGCCCCCCCCCACCACTTACACAGTCCGTGATTTTTCGCAAAGCCATCATCCCTCCCACTCCCGTTTCTGCCTTTTTGCCCGCCCGCACTCCGGTTTAAAATGCAATAGAACTAGCGTAAATGCGAGTTCTATTGCATTGCAAATGTTTGTTTTTAAAATAGTGCGCATTAACATGCGCGCGCTGCCTTATATGGTACGCATGCGCCAAAAGTCCGCCCGGTCGTGAATTCCCTGGCTCACCCGGAAGTTGATTAGGAGCGGGTTAACTCTGCAGGCATTTGCTGCGCTTCACCGAGGCTGCCGCTTGTTTACTGGTCCTACAGCTCCGGGAAATGGACCTCTAAGCACAGATATAGCCTCGGCAGCAGGATCTAATGCTGTAGTCATGCTTCTAAGATATCCGCTAATGATTTGTGCATTCTAATCACAAATACCCCCAGTAAGAGCTCCCCATGCAGGCTTGCCTCCCACCTCACGCAGTCGCTGCCTGTAACCCTGCCCTCCTGTGCCAGTTGAGTCTGGCAGCCGCATGCTTCCGCTGCTTATGCACTCGTCCATTACGCCTTGGTTTGATCGATGCTACTAGATTGTTGATCCAGAAACCCATGTAAGGGTACAGCGGCAATCCCACAGTAAAGTACAGAGCGCTTTCATAACATGTCACTGTGAAATACTGTATATGGTAAATCCTGCACACTTACATTTTCTGCGAGGGTAGCCTCTCTTGGCAGCCCTGAAGGGAGGGGGCGAGCTCAGCATGAGCACAGTGTGTGTCATTGTGGGTCTGCGTTACATGTCTTTATTTACTCCATTGAGTTAATAGTCAGTCGCATGGTTGCTTTGAGCGTAATTGTGTATTTGGGGTGATTAGGTAATGTATTACGGTAGCACGACAGTAAATGAGCCTTCTACAGCGGACCTCTGTTGGGTGACTCATGGCTCCTCTCGAGCGCGCGCGCTTTAGAAATATTGAACATGCATTGAAGGTACGCGTTAAAAGTCGGCTTTCTGTTACTGAAACCGCTCAAAGCTCGAGGCTTTTTCTATTATCTCAGTAAGAGCACGAATTCCCTCACAAGTGCTGCTCTGCCATGAGCCTTTTGTGCTTGCGCTTCTGGAAGCTTTACTCAGGATTTACTATTCTTGGGCGTCAGCCACGCACTTTCTGATGTGTTTGTGGGGAAATACTTTGTAGGGACGACTGTCGGATCAAGCCTCAGAGCGATAGGAAACCGTTTTTGTCATGACGTTCTTTAGCAGCCTCACTCTTGGGGTATTGGAAAAGGTGCTACATATTCTCGTTTTTTAAGGATACCCCTTCCTACAGATCATTCCTCTGTCAGGAAGTTAAGGCTGGTCATTGGTAGGCATTCCTCTTATATATGGGCTTATGGCCTCTATACTCTCCGTGGCTTCTCCCAAGGAAGGGGCTAAGAGCTGCCCTCCTTTTTGTTGCAATATAAAAGATCATTCTCCTTGTTGTATCACATATTGGGCACGCAGAGGTTCCTTGTTTGGACTCCATATGAAAAATTGCACCTTCACTTATTTAAAGGCCTCAATCGGAGCACCACTATTTGCAGGAAGAGGTAAACTCACCTGAGGCTGTAGTGTTTCCATTGCTAGGATGATCCATATTTCTTATGGTTCTTCTGGCATGTGCTCTGGGTCGCCGATCTGTAATGCAAGAAGGGGAATTTGTTATGTTTCTTGTGCTAAGAATTCCAAGTATCCCTTTAAGGGTTCTTGAACTTTGATCCTCTTTATTGTGAAGACCTTTGCCTTTCTTTCTCTTATGGCCTTGGGCTGTATGAAGTCACAAGAGTCGATGTCATGTCAGTACTCCTGACACCACATGACATTTTTTGTGAGGAATTGTGTGTCGAAAGGCACAAGCCAGTGCCTCCGGCCAGCGTCAGGAATGACTTATAAGTAGAAGGTGTATTCCCAGAGCAAAACCATTTTGAATATTGAGGACAGGCCTATAATGATCGCTGCAGTCAGCAATAGCCGATTGCATTTTAACGGACTAACAAAATAATAAACCAATAATCAACAAACTGGTAATCCCCTGTATCACCCCCCACTCCAGCCCTGCTGTCCTATTGAATCGATCAAGGGTATAGGAATAAAGGTTCCATTAGGGCAGGCTCAAGGAACTAAAAGGCTACCCGAGGGTTGTGGGACACGTGACAGTCTGTAAACATACAGATGTTATTTTATTGTTAGACTATCGCAGATGACTGTGAACTCTATTTGTATATGTCAGTGTCCTTTCAAAACCCTTGCTTGCTAAAGGCAACCCTTTTTCTTTTTCTCTCCTTTTTTTGTTTTGTTTCCTCTCACTACAAACCAAAACACATGGGTAAAAGACATTGTCATTTACAACGCCAATATCTCAAACTCTCACAAATGCGAGACCAATTTGCATTGCAAATGCTTGTTTGTTTTTGCAATGACTTCTTAATTGCTAAATGTTTCAAAGGTTTCTCCATTCATTCTGTTGTTTTTTTCATTTAAAAAAAAAAAACACCAGAAAATTCAAAAAAGTGTTAAAAAAACACACAAAAATTCTAAAGAGAAAAAATGGTTCTTGTTACAACCGCCCATTTTGTTAAAAATAGGCAAACTTCTATGTGTTGTATGAATTGTGACAAGTGTAATATCTGGTGAAGTGCATGGGTAGAGCATGTGTGATTGCATGAGTGAATGGGTAGTGCCTGGGTGATTGGAGGAGTGCATGTGTACTGCCTGAGTGATTGCAGGAGTGCAGGGAAAGTGCCTGAGTGCATGGATGAGTGCATGGATAGTGCCTGAGTGATTGCCTGAGTGCATGGGTAGTGCTGGGTGATTGGAAGAGTGCATGGGTAGTGTCTGGGTGATTGGAGGAGTGCATGGGTAGTGCCTGGGTGATTGCAAGAGTGCATAGAAAGTGCCTGTGTGATTGGAGGAGTGCATGGGTAGTGCCTGAGTGATTAGAGGAGTGCATGGGTAGAGCCTGGGTGATTGGAGGAGTGCATGCGTACTGCCCAAGTGATTGCATGAGTGCAGGGTAAGTGCCTGATTGCATGGATGAGTGCATGGATAGTGCCTGAGTGATTGCCTGAGTGCATGGGTAGTGCCTGGGTGATTGAAAGAGTGCATGGGTAGCACCTGGGTGATTGGCTAGTGCATGGGTAGTGCCTGAGTAATTGAATGAGTGCATGGGTAGTGTCTGGGTGATTGGAGGAGTGCATGGGTAGTGCCTGGGTGATTGCAAGTGTGCAATGGTAGTGCCTGAGTGCATGGATGAGTGCATGGGTAGTGCCTGGGTGATTGCATGAGTGCATGGGTAGGGCCTGCGCGATTGGAGGAGTGCATGTATACTGCCCAAGTGATTGCATGAGTGCAGGGAAAGTGCCTGAGTGCATGGGTAGTGCCTGAATGCATGGATAAGTGCATGGGTAGTGACTGAGTGATTGTATGAGTGCAAAGAAAGTGCCTATGTGATTGGAGGAGTGCATGGGTAGTGCCTGGGTGATTGTATGACCACATGGATAGTACCTGGGTGATTGGAGGAGTACATGTGTACTGCCCAAGTGATTGCATGAGTGCAGGGGTAGTCCCTGAGTGCATGGATGAGTGCATGGGTAGTGCCTGAGTGATTGCATGAGTGCATGGGTAGTCCCTGGGTGATAGGAGGAGTGCATGGGTAGTATGTGGATGATTGCATGAGTGCAGGGGTAGTGCCTGCATGTTTGTAGGACTGCATGGGTAGTGCTTGCGTAATTGCATGAGTGCAGGGGTACTGCCTGAGTGCATGGATAAGTGCAGGTGTACTGACTGAGTGCATGGGTAGTGCCTGGGACATTGAAGGAGTGCATGTGTACTGTCCAATTGATTGCATGACTGCAGGGGTACTGCCTGAGTGCATGGATTAGTGCATGGGTAGTGCTTGAGTGATTGCATGAGTGTATGGGTAGTGCCTGGGTGCATGGAGAAGTGCATGGGTACTGCCTGAGTGATTGCATGAGTGCAGGAGTAGTGCCTGAGTGTATAGATGAATGCATGGGTAGTGCCTGAGTGATTGTATGAGTGGATGGGTAGTGCCTGGGTGATTGGAGGAGGGCAGGGGTACTGCCTGGGTGATTAGAGGAGTGCATGGGTAGTGCCTGGGTGACTGTATGAGTGCATGGGTAGTAGCTGGGTGATTGGAGGAGTGCATGTGTACTGCCCAATTGATTGCATGAGTGCAGGGATAGTGCCTGAGTGCATGGATGAGTGCATGGGTAGTGCCTGAGTGATTGCATGAGTGCATGAGTAGTGCCTGGGTGATTGGAGGAGTGCATGGATAGTCCCTGTGTGATTGGAGGAGTAAATGGTAGTACGCGTGTGATTGCATGAGTGCAGGGGTAGTGCCTGCATGATTGGAGGACTGCATTGGTAGTTTTTGGGTAATTGCATGAGTACAGGGGTAGTGCCTGTGTGTTTGGATGAGTGCATAGTTAGTGCCTGGGTGATTGTATGAGTGCATGGGTAGTACCTGGGTGATTGGAGGATTGCCTGTGTACTGCCTGAGTGATTGCATGAGTTCAGGAGAAGTGACTGAGTGTATGGATGAGTGCATGGGTACTGCCTGAGTGATTGCATACGTGCATGGGTATTGCCTGGGTGATTGGAGGAGTACATGGGTAGTGCCTGGGTAATGGGATGAGTGCATGGGTAGTACCTGACTAATTGCATGAGTGCATGGGTAGTTTCTGGGTGATTGGAGGAGTACATGGGTAGTACCTGGATGCATGGAGGAGTGCATGGGTAGTGCCTGGGTGATAGGAGGAGTGCATGGGTAGTAACTGGGTGATTCCATGAGTGCAGGGGTACAGCCTGAGTGCATGGATGAGTGCATGGGTAGTGCCTGGGTGATTGAAGGAGTGCATGTGTACTGCCCAAGTGATTGCATGACTGCAGAGGTACTGCCTGAGTGCATGGATTAGTGCATGGGTAGTGCCTGAGTAATTGCATGAGTGCACGGGCAGTGTCTGGGTGATTGGAAGAGTGCATGGGTAGTGCTTGGGTGATTGGAAGGGTGCAATGGTAGTGTCTGAGTGCATTGATGAGTGCATGGGTAGTGCCTGGGTGATTGCATGAGTGCAGGAGTAGTGCCTGGGTGATTGGAGGAGTGCATAGGTAGTGCCTGGGTGATTGCATGAGTGCAGGGGTAGTGCCTGGGTCATTGGATGAGTGCATGGCTACTGCCAGGGTGATTGGAGGAGAGCATGTGTACTGCCTGAGTGAATGCAAGAGGGCAAGGATAGTGCCTGAGTGCACGGCTGAGTGCATGGGTAGTGCCTGGGTAATTGCATGAGTGCATGTGTAGTGCCTGGGTGATTGAAGGAGTGCATGGGTAATGCCTGTGTGATTGCATGAGTACAGGGGTAGTGCCTGAGGGCATGCATGAGTGCATGGGTAGTATTTGACAGAATGGATGAGTGCATGGGTAGTGCCTAGGTAATTGCATGAGTACATAGCTACTGCCTGGGTGATTGGAGGAATGCATGTGTAATGCCTGAGTAAATGCAAGGGTAGTGCCTGAGTGCATGGATGAGTATATGGGTAGTGTTGGGTGATTGCATGAGTGCAGAGATAAGTACATTGATAGTGTGTGAGTGATTGCATGAGTGCATGGGTCGTGCCTGGGTGATTGTACCAGTACATGGGTAGTACCTGGGTAAATTGAATGAGTGTGGCAATAGTGCCTGAGTGCATAGATTAGTGCATGTGTTGTGTTTGAGGGAATGGATGAGTGCAGTAAAAGTGGCAATAAACATTATTTCACATTATCATGCATATAACATTATTTCTTCTTAAGTTTTTTGCTAATGTAGATACAAAACTCAGTGGAACTATTTTACAGTAGTTTTGTTGTAAACTGAATTTATAATCTTTTCAAAGTTCACCATTACCTTCTGTAAAAAAGAAGAAGAAAAACTGTTATCGAATACAATATTATACCTTTAAGAACACAACATAATTTTAGAAATACATAACATTTTCAGTTTCCCTTTTTGCTGTTCTTAGGTTCTACTGAATTTCACCATACACAGTGATTTCAATGTAGTATCATCATACAACAGCGGGGAAAACAACAATCAATGAGAACCTAAATCAGCTTTGAGCATTATTTAGAACATGTGTAACTATGTGTTTACCTATCTACACTTTCTTAATTACATTCTTCAACTACATTAAGTCTTTTATTTCTCTCAGCTACATTTTGTAAAATGTACACTCATTTATATCTCGTATAATATAGACAACAAATATATAAACTACTTGTTTCTAAACACAATTTTCCAAATGCAATATGAATTAGCACAAACAATAATCCATACACTTATTGTTCACATCTTCCCAATAGGCCGAATAATGTTTCCGAAACTTTTGCATTGAAAATATCCAAAATAAACTTGTTGATTCATGTTCACATCTTCCCAATAGGCCGAATGATGTTTTCAAAACTTTGGCACCAAAATATCAGATATGAATTTGGTCATTCGTAAGGCAACCTACATTTGAATTCCAAATAGGTATCGTTGCAATGTGTCCATCCTTTATTGCACTTTAAATACACAGTATAGTGTCCAGATGTTGTAGTAGGTCCATCATGGAAAATAATAGCCACTGCTTTAAAAGTTCTTCCTGAAATTGATACTTGACTTGCCACAACATTTTTAATTTTGGTTTCCAATTTTCTTCCTTTTGCTCTACAACGTTGTAGCATTAAAATTACATATTTTCCAAATCTTTCTATATATAATGTTGACAACATTTCTGATTTACAATGAGAACATTTCATATCTTGATTAGCTGTTTTTACTAATTTGCTAACAGATACTGATTTGCAATCTGGTATCGTCAAGTATATGAATCGTTCAGTGTCTATTTCAGTGGTAGAAGAAAATGAACACTCTTCACATTTATGATCCCATCTGTAACTTAGTCCAAATACATCTTCAATTTCTATTCCTTCATCTTCCAATACTCCAAGCATAAACATAAGAAATTCTTGTGCATCTTGTTGTATATTGAGTGTAAATTTCAATGAACCAGTACATATATCCAAAAGATGCTGACTGCCAGAAGCAGTATGGATTTTACTTCTGCCAGTTACCAACTTTTGAAAAATATAATGTAGTAAAGAAGAAAATCTTTTTTCTCGATTTTCCATAATTTCATGATGAAGATCTTCTAGATAAAACACAACATTCACAATTACATTAGCATAGCAGTTGTTACCTGAACTATTTTCTGACTGGTATCCTACAATATCATCAACTGTGTCCATTTTCATTTTCTTTGCACCTTCATGATTCTCTTGAATTGTTTTCTTTTTTGAATCTCATTAGAATGTTTGTCATATTTCTGTTTTAGACACATTACACATTTCTCATATACGGGATATTCACCTAAGTTAGGAGCATAAAGTCTTCTTAACCGATTATACTCTCTTATGCAATTTGCATCAGCACTAATCTTTTTCTCATCAAAATCAATCAAATACAAACCAGATAATGTTTCTACTCGAGACAATGCAACGTATGCCATGCCCTCTTTAAACACTGTACTTCCAATATTTACCAAAGCTGCGCTTAAACCTTGAGATTTATGAATGGTTACTGCATATGCTAAAGAAAGAGGAAACTGTTTTCTACGAACATACAAGCAAAAAACAAACAGCACAACGTCCAATCTGTTTTACCTCTTCAATCTGATCAAATTGAATCTTCAAAAATCCAATTCCATCTCTGTTCTGAAAATATACAAAATCAACAACTTTTCCCATTGCTCCATTTACTAAACCTTCTTCTACATTCAAATTACGCCGTAAAATTACCTGACAGTTTACACATACATATAAAGTCTTTTCTAAACCTGCAGTCTTAGATACAGACTTTTCCAAAGAATCAATTTTGACTGTAATTTCTCTGAGAGAAGAATAGTAACTCCTTTGTGTTCCATTTTATCAATAGCTTCCATTTTCACTATTAGTTATTTTTTCCAATTTCAAAAGTTCTTTATTGAATGTAGAACACTCTTGCACTGTAGGCATTAGGCAAACTATAGACTTTTTTTCTCCAATTTTTTCGTATAATTATTTCAGGTGCTATGTTTTCGTTTGTAAACAAGTTCCTTAGTAGCCGACTTTGTAAAGCTTGTTTACCATGTTTTGTCAAAACACCAATTCTTATATCTTGAAGGATGTTTCCATAATGTTCATCACTTGCTTGTCACATATTCTTAATAAGTTCTTTATATTCAAAATGAGACCAAATGTTCACATTTTCAATACTTCCCAAAGATTTCCTAGTGTCTTCATGGACAAGAGTTTTAAAAACTGGTTGCCCTTTCACAGGAGTAAGTTGTAGTAGATCGCCAAATACAATTACATGTTTACCTCAAAACAGAACATCATAATCTGTTTTTAAAATCTGTTGCATTCTTAAATGTACAAAGGCAAGCATTACGTTTTGAGACCATGCTCACCTCATCAATGATTAGAAGTTTCATTTTCTTCACTACTCTTGAAACTTTATAACAAGCTTCTCCAGATAGCTTGTGATATTCCAATTTATTTTCATGTTCAACTGGTAGCATGAGTAATCGATGTAAAGTAATCCCTTTAATGATGTGCGCTGCTAATCCAGTTGGAGCTGTTACATTACAAGATAAATGTGATTCAGTAGTTTTGTGAAGATAACTGGTCAAAACTTTAATTAATAAACTTTTTCCTGTTTCAGCTTGACCACTGATGTACATTTGAATACGTTTAAATGATGTGCATTGGCATTCTTTTTTTCATGCAGCAAGCAATGCTGTTTCTGTTGTGTCACTTGCTGATATATTTCTGTTTGTTCAATATTTAGTTATTCTTCAAAGTTTCTCAACTTAATAATATCCTGTTGTGCTTGTTGCACTGCCATTTCTACTTCATTCATGGCTATTGCTGCTTTATTTTCAATAATTGGTTGTCCTAGTGGTTCTTGACTATCTTGAGAACTGTCTCTAGCTATTTCAGCTGCAATAGTAGTTTCTTGTTCAATCTCTTCATTCAACATTTGTAGATAAGTAGGGAAAATTGTCCATTGAATGTTATCTTTATCTGCATTAAAAGAATCTTCATAGCAGTCAAAATCTCCAAGTAATTCCATTTCACTACGCCCAGGCTTTAAGAGTTGCAGAAGTGCTATATAGAAAAATGCCCTTTTATCTGGAGTTTCGCAACTGAGTTTTCTGTGGTTAATAAGATTTCCTTTGGCATGTTTTACCAAACATCCATCACATCCAATTACTGCATATTTTTCTTCATTTATATTTTCTGTAACATTTCTCTTAAAGCTGTAATGTTGCAGTACTTCATAGAGACATAGGTTTTCCAGATGTGGACTCCTTTTGAGATAGTTTGTATCCAACATATTAGTTTTAGCAATATCTGTACTTTCTGGTTTATTCAATGCTAAGTATTCAATTTCTTGTAGAGATTTCAATACTCTATTTCGTGTTGCAGCAAGACCTAGACTTACCCAAATGATTCCTCTTGACTTTGAATATAAACTGGCAGAGCTCAACTGATCCGAACATTCATAGGATCCAATCTCTCGAAGGGAAAGCATTTTCAAACTAAAGCTGTACAATTTGTTACTAAGACTCTTCTCTCGTGAAATTTCTTCCCACATTTCTTTCAACTATGTCTTTTCAAATTTGGTTATATATGACGTAACATAGCGAGCAACAGCAATTGAATTATCTGCAACATACTGGATATCCATGTTTGCATTCCACATTGTCAAAATCACTGGATTATAGTCATTAATATACTTTGAATCTTCAGTTCTTTTTATGTTGTATGTATTCTTTGGAGATTTTCGAGTTATCGTATGCCTTACTGCTGACATAAAACTATAGACTCTTCCTTTTGAAATTATCGGACGTGGGAATCCAAAACGACATTTTGTATAAAATTTTCCCTTTGACTTGTATTTTTGCCGACAATATTTTCTACATCGATGACTTTGAAACCGTAAAACTTGTTGTCTCAAGCTGTTTTCTTCTCCTTTTTTTGGAATGGCGCAGGTAACATACTCTTCAATGAAAGACATAACAGTTTAATCAGAATCAGTTCCAAATTTAGGTGCATTCTTGATCCATAATAGCATGTGTTTATGAGGAGCACCTCTGGCTTGGTACTCCTTTCTCCAAAAGAAATCAGTAACTTCTCCAAGAGGTGGATTATTTTTATTGCAGATGTGTAGGATAGACTCCTGTTTTTAATATGTGGTTCACTGCATATGAAAGTCCAGACAAATCACTTTCAAAAAGAAGATGAAATATATATGGAATACACTGTCGAAATCTTGGATCTTCTGAGTACAATCTTGTTGAACGGTATTCTGAAGCTGGAATCTGTACTCGTCATTCATCATATTGTGCACCTTTTCCAGTGGGGAAGAGCTGTGGAAAACAACGAGCATCTAAACTTTTTCCCATACACTCATGGGAGTTCCCTTCGCTTTCTTCATTTGAAATAATTCAATAGTGTTTCCTATCACTTCTTTTGAATGTAGAGAATGTATACTGTAATGTTCATAATTTCTTCACTCCTGGAGTTGTCCCCTTTTTTTATTTGGCCAGTTGAAATTTCTGTTTCATCTTCTAAACATATTTCCTGTTCTTCCACATTTACAGTTTTATAATAATTATTGTTTTGTACAAGATATAATGTAGCATTTTGAAGTTTGGTGACATCTACTAACTCTTGCCATATTTTCCGACTCTTTGTTGGTACACCAATAACTAGAATAACTACAGGTTCACTTTCCTCTCTCTCTATACGAACAGTTTCAATATTTTTCTTAAAATCTAAAGGTAAATAAACAGCTCTTCCTTTCAGACCTCTTTGTAAATCTGTTGGAGGCAGCTTACCTGTTTTAGGCTCCATACGAACTATAGCCTGAAACGGGTACACAGATTGAATAGGGATGGACTCATATGTATTTAAATCTGCCAGTTCCAGAGGAATAGCTGCTAACTCTAAGTTGTTATGTACTGCTCAGCTGGCATTTTGCTCTCTTCTAATTTGTTGTAACAATATTTACAAATACGTTGATCAGTACCCAACTCAAAATGACCTTCCACCAACAAATAGGCACCAAATTGCTCCCACTTATCATAGTTTTCCTTTTCACTTTTTAAATATAGATCAACATTCCTAGTTTGACTTCTATAGTGAGTACGTCGACAACAAATACAAACATAGTTTGGTTTTTCACATGAAAGTCCCTTAAACTTTGTAATTTCTCCTGCATACTTCTCAGTAGTAATATCTTCAACCTGTTCTTCAACACCTACACTTATCAAGCTCTCACTTTATCTACACTCCTCTTGTGAACCAAAGAAATGAAACTGTATATCATCAGAAACTTTTTTACATCTGATACTGAACCCTGCAATAGAGCTGTGTTTATTTCACTTAAAGATAATGCAGGACTTTTTACGTAGTACAATCTTCTTACTAACTTCCGCATTTCTGAATGATGTACTGCTAACATTCTTAAATGATGAAAAGTACTTCGACAAACTTTTCTAGAAAGACAAGTCCGAGAATGACCCTGCAACTTAGTATATTTTCTCACTTTACAAGGATCTAGACCTTGCAACATCTTAATCTTCTGTTTAACACTTTTTGTTGCATAATCTCGTAAGTAAATTTGTAATATATCAATAGATTCCTGTCATATACTACAAATACTACTCAAATCGCACTTATACACTGGAGCTTGTGTACGTCTCCCTTGAACTTCTTCAGCTATTACTTCTTCCACATTTCTAGGAACCATCTTTTCTTTTTCAATTGGACAACCATCTTTTATCTCATAAGAACGACCACTGGTATCAACTGCATGAACTAATGTATTTTGTTGAAAAAGCTTTCTTCATTAAAAAAAGGCTCAGTACTAGTAGTGTGCTTCCATTCACCCGAAATGTTTTTGCAAAAGTTACTTCTATTGACCAGTCTTTTTCTATTCTTTTCTCCTTCATAAAGTGCATTATTTTATTCAATGTTTTCATTCTCTTCAATACCAATATAAATAATTTTCTTTTCAATTCAAAAGATTTTCCTATTACACTTTTAATCTGTTGTTTTTTCTTGTAAGCTGCTGATCTTCTTTTATATTTTTTACAATATTTCAATAAATTTTGTAGTATTCTACTTTTATACATTCTCTTTTTAATGTCTTTATTTATTTATTTGAAAAGTTTTATAAAGTGCGAACAAGACCCTTACGGGTATCAGAACGCTGTACAGATGTGGCGAAAGCACGAATAAAACCAAGCACAATGTTACAAATGGTGTGGTTGAGTCCACACAAAGTCAAGCAAAGGGGGAAACAATCAAGGTGAGTGTTTGAAGAGATGGCCCGATCCAAACATTATCAGCATTGTCCTAGAGCAAGATACCCATTTAACAGACAAGAATACAATAAATCAAAACAACGGTGTAAAATAAGAGTCAAATTTGTAGACAGAGCATGAGAACAAGTTGATGATGTTAATGTTCACTCAAGAATAGCCGTTTGACCTGTTTCTTGAAAGATGCCGTTGAAGGATTAGATCTGATCTGAGGAGGTAGATCGTTCCAAATTCTTGGAGTAGGACCGGTGAAGGCCCGATTGTAAGATCTTTTCTTTTTGAATTTGGGAGGTTTCAGAAGTAGGGTGGATGTACTTCTTAAGTTCCGTCAAGAGCCCGATAGTTCAAGTTTTTTTGCCAAGTATACCGGGGTGTTGTGATGTATGGCTTTATGCGTCAAGCAAGCTATCTTGAAATGTATTCTGGCTTCAATAGATAGCCAATTTAGTTGCAAAAGGTCAGGGGAGATGTGGTCATGCTTTCTAGAGCCAGTGATAAGCCTGGCCGATGCGTTTAGAGTAGCTCTGAGCGGTGCCAAACTAGCTTTGGGATGCCCAGCAAGGGTCACCAAACCATAATCTAGATGAGAGATAACAAGGGATTGTACAGTAGGCCTGATGTCTTCGGGAGGCAGGAAAGGCTTGATTTTCTTAAGGGTGTTGAGTTGAAAGTTGGCTCCCCTAATAGTTGCACTGATGTGCGCTTGCATATTTAGGTATTTGTCCAAGGTGATGCCTAACGATTTAGCAGAGTCAATCACATGAGGGGTGCAGTTAAGAGCAGTGAGTTGATTAAGCCAGACAAGGGTAGGTTCAGAGTGGTTGGGTGGAGCAATCAGAAGGAATTCAGTTTTGAGAGTATTTAACAGAAGATGGTTCTGAGCTAAACATTGTTGAGTTTGTGAGAGAGCATCAATTAACGTTTTTATGTCTTCTTGAGAGGAGATCTTCAAGAACAGTTGCGTGGCATCCGCATACATGTGGTACTGAATGTTAGAGTGGTTCAGAATGACGGTAAGTGGTTCCATAAAAAGGTTGAAAAGAGTGGGTGAGAGTGAGGATCCTTGTGGAACTCCAATCGTAACAGGGGTACTGGTTGCAAGGGCGTGGTTAACTTTGATCCTTTGTGAGCGGTTATGTAAGAAAGAGGCAAACCAATTTAGGACCAAGCCCGAGATACCCATCCTATGTTGAAGAACTTTTCATGTTTGATGGTATTGAATGCTGAGGACAGGTCAAGAAGGATCAGGAGACAAGGGACATTTTGATCAAGGGATCAAAATGTCATCCACAATGTGCGTTAGTGCTGTTTCAGTACTGTGCCCTGCTCTGATACCCGACTGGTAGAGGTCAAGGAGTTGAAATTTCTCGATGTGGTTGCATAACTGCGAATGGACGCATTTCTCGAGCAATTTAGCTAGAGTCATGATGCTGGTGAGAGGTCGGAAGTTGTTAGGATCAGATAAATCAGAATTGGGCTTCTTAGGGATGGGAGTAACTTGCCCTGTCTTGAAGCAATGAGGGATCCTTCCCTGTAAGAGAGATTCATGAATGATCTGGGACCACACAGGGAGAATGGCCGAATTGAGATCTTTAAAAACTTAGCAGGTAGTGGATCGCTGCAATGGTTGGAAGGTTTAAGGGACGCCATGTTGTGGAGCAGCTCCGTGACATCTGGAAGGAGAACAGAATTCCAGGAGGCATTGTTTTTGAGAGAACAACCAATGGGTAAGGACACTGCCGAAGGTTCCGCCCACTCAACTGATGGTGCAGTGAGGTTCAGAGGTCGCAAAATGGGAGTGTCAGGAGGCAGCTCCAGTTCAGTTTTCTTGGTTTTTTCAGCGAAGTGCACTGATAAGTCCTCCCCCACTAGGAAGCAAGGACAAGGGAGTCGAGATAGAGTTGGAAGAGTGGTTAGCTTGTTGATTGATGATTTCAAAGAGCTTCTTGGGTCTATTCTTAGCGCCATCCAGCTGAGCCCTGAGGTGGTCTGTTTTAGCAATGCGGATGTGTTTGTTGTAAGTACTTCTCACCTTCCTTAGCTGAATGAGGCTTGTGGAGGAGGGTGTGTTTCACCAACGTCTCTTTGCGAGTCTAAGATTGTTCCGCTCATCATTTAGGGCACCATTAAACCAATGTTTGGATTGTTTGACTGGAATCCTTTTGAGTTGCTTCGGTGCAATAGTATCAAAAATGTTAGCCATAGTGTTAATGTAGTGATCAGAAAGATCGTCAAGGTTGGTCGTGTTCGGAGGGGGCTGAAGCCTATTTTTGGTGATGGATGTTAGAGCATTGATGTTGATGTCTCTCAAATTGAGAGACAGTGGTTTAGCTTTAATAGGTTGGCCCTGTCTGCACGAGACCTTTTCCAATATGTGGAAGGAAATTTGATGATGATACGACCAGTCACAGGGTAGGATGTCACCCAGTTGTATGCCATTGTCTTTGGCAATGATAAGGTCGAGAGTGGCGCCCTTGTTGTGGGTAGGTCTCTTACAGACCTGTGAGAAGTTAAGATCGGAGAGGAAAGCCTTAAAGGAGCAGACTAAAGGATAATTTGTGTCATTACAGTGGAGGATAAAGTCTCCAAGGAAGATATGGCTGAGTTGGTCCGAACTCGAGCTAATGACCTCCATGATTTGTTCTATGAAGATCAGATTATCACCCGGTGGATGGTAAATCAAGTGAAGTACACAGGCAATCTTGCCCTTATTCCAAATTTCGATGACTAGTTGCTCACAAGAAGACATCAGAGCACCTTGCGATTGCTTAATAGTGAGGCTGGTGCGATGAATGCATGCAGCGCCCCCCCCCGTTTTAGCAAGTCGATCCCATCTGATAATGGCGTAATCAGGAGGGATTAAGATGTCGAGGACAGGTGAGGAGGCATCATTGAGTCAGGTTTCAGTGAGGATCAGAAGGTCCAAGTCTTGCGAAATGGTGAGCTCCGAAATATCCACTGCATGTTTCACCGCCGATGTGCAGTTGAGTAGCATCGATTTGATGTGATGGTCGGTAGTGATCACTTCATGATGAGAGGTAGTTATTTGAAGTAGGTTTTCCTTGTTAACCGATCTATGGTTGACACTAGGTTCCCTGTCAGAGTCCGAGGTAATAGTAGAGATGTTGATAGTAGAGATAGAGGAGGAGAGAATTCTATAGTCACTGTACGAGAATAAAAGAGCGAGAGTGTCCTCCGACAGCTGAGGCTGGAATCTATGGGGCCTTAAATTGTGGTTAGGGAGAGACCTAGACCTCCAGCTAGAGCTAACAGGTGAGTGGATAGAGGCTTGATTGTCACCAGCATAGAACATTTTCCATGGCTTGTGTTGAACGGTCCACTGGGAGGGGTGTGTATTCCAGTGCTTCTCCATCTTCATGGAGAACTGTAGAAGGGTCTGCATGATCTATTTAACAGCAAGGAGATCCTGCTTGAGGTCAGCAATCTTCTCCTCAAGGCAAGGGCGGATAGTGCACTCCTCATCTGACCCTGAATGAGAAAATGGGTCTGACCCCACTGTGGAAGGGTTATTAGAGTGTAGAGTAAGTCCCGAACCATAGTTACAGGGAAAGATAGAATCCCACTTGCTAATGATCTCGACATCCCTCCAGGAAGAAGGATTAGCCTGGTGGGGCTTAAGATTAGGAGCACAGGGGAGCAGAGCAGATCCTGCATTGGGAGTAGTAATGGGCAAGGTGGATTTAATAGAGGCGATAGGCGATGCACAGTAGGAAGAGGAGGGAGTGTGTGGTTTATGAGGCGACGGACTGGAGACAGCAGCTAGGTCCAAGGCCCTCGAGTTGGTAACACCTGGTCCTAGGGGTAGAATAGCAGGGTTATCATGGATGTTTGTGCTGGTGTAGTGCCCAATCCCACTGTTATTGGAGATCACGGAGCGGACAGTGGGAGACGAGGGTGACATGAGATCTGACGGTAGGAGTGGGAAAGGAGGAGAGGTATTAGGGACAGCAACTTGGTGGAGGGCACTCGAGTAGGAAATATCATAGTCCAAGTGAGGACTAACAGGGTTGTCTGGGGTAGGGGTGTGGGATATATACACATCCTCCGTGGTGTTGGAAAGAATAGAAAAAGATGGGGACCCAGAATTGGGTGGAGAAGAGGCGTGAGGCACAACGGGTGGAGATAATGTGGGTAGACAGCTAAAATGGAGAGTGGCTGGGTTGTAGTTATTAAGTGAGTTCTTAATCCTCAGAAAGATCGAGTCAAAGTGCTTGAGGTTCAGCTCCGATGCTTGAATAAGGATGTTCCCAATATTATATAGGGAAATGGTCAATTCTGCCTTAAAGGCAGGTGAGGGTAGTGTGGTTAAACGGAAACCGTGTGGAGTTTTGGTCAGCTGTTTAGATCGAAGCTCAGAAGTTAGAGACTTTCTCCACTGGGCTCTTCTGTTAGTGTAGAAAATGGAGTCTGTCACCACAGTGCCCTTAGCAGAAATATATGTGTCAGAGATAAGCGTTTCAGGACATCATTTGAGGAAATTGTGTTTGAAGGTCTTTTTCGCATTCTTCGACAAGTTAGAGGGGTAGATAATCTTAAAAGAATTCAGACCTACTTTTGCAAGGTAGTCAGAGAAGCAAGAGGTGTGTTGGGCCATGATGACAGTAGCGGACAGAGAGAGGAGGTGAAATAGAACAGTTTAGAGGAGAACAGTTAGAGAAAGAAGAGGCAAGGAAGACCAATTAGAGGGGGCACATAGAAATGGAGGAGGTAGAGAAGTCAAATTAAAGGAGAGCACTTTAAAGTGAGCAGAGGGTTGGTAAGTCAGCATTCCCATCCCTCCCAAACTGAGTGTTAGGAGGACGTTCTAGACACTAGTAGCAAGGCTGCAAACAGAATGAAGTTACAGTGTCGATTCCAGGTTGCTCTGAACCCTACCTCTGTGCTGAGGTAAGAAATAAGGAAGAGTAAAAAAATTGTGTGTCATTCTTCTTTCTACATGGATTGTTTTCCCATAACTTGATTAAGTTCTTTAAAAGTCTTTTAACAAATTCTTTAGTTCTCTTACCAGAAGTCTTTTTCTTCAATGTCACATGTTGTACTTCATCTAATTTCTGCTTTTCTCTCTCCTTTAAATAGTACTGTTTTTTTCTTGCCTTTTCTTTTGATCTTTTCTTCCCATACTCAATCTTTCTTACTAATAATGATGAATATCTGCAAAAAAAGAAAAGTTTAAATAGTTTTTAAAAATTATTTTATATATATAAAAAATTATATACAAATATTCTCATCTATAAATAAATACTTGTAATTGCATTGCAAAGCTATGTCAGACACTGCACAATTCCTTCATTTAGAAGACATCACAATCTCCGCAACAGAATGACAGAGCAGAACTAAAGGATTTCTCTACTGCTACCCAAATCAAATGTAAAGTGCATTCTGTCAAGTTTTAACCCCTTCGCTGCTAGGCATTTCCCCCCCCGTGCTAAGCCTTTTTGGCTATTTGGGGTAGTTCGCGCTTAGGCCCCTGTAACTTTTTGACCACATAGGGTATCCACGCCAAATTTGCGTCCTTTTTTCCAACATCATGGGGATTCTAAAGGTACCCAGGGTTTGTGGATTCCCCTGGAGGGGACCCAGAAATTAGCCAAAATAGAGCTAAATTTTAATTTATTTTTGAAAAATGGGAAAAGAGTGCTACAGATGAAAGCGTCTGTTTTTGCCCTGCAAATGGTATCAAAAAAGGGGTTGTGGTGCTGAAATCACCATCTTCCCAGCTTTCAGGGACAAGCAGACTTTTGTCAGAAAACCAAAATATTTTACACAGTTTTGGCATTTTTCTGGGACATAGCCTATTTTTGCTATTTTTTGTGCTTTCAACCTCTTTCCAGTTAATGGTAGAAATGGGTATGAAAGCAATAATGGATCCTGGAAAGCTATACATTTTAGAAAAGTAGACAACATTTTGAATTCAGAAAGGGGTCATTTGTGTAGATCCTTTAAGGTTTCTTTATAGAAACTAACCGTTGAATACAGGAAAAATTGAAAATTAGTTGAAAAAAACAGCCATTTGTGTCAACGTTTTTACCTGTAACTTCTTCTAATTATGACAGCTGTTTTAAAGCAATATAACATTACATCCGCTGGACCTTTCTGGTTGTGGGGATATATAGGACTTGTAGGTGCACCAAGAACCCACCGAACCCAGAGCCAATAACTGAGCAGCGACTTGCAATGGTTTTTTATTATGTACCGGATATATAGCAATTATTCTGGGAAAATGTATACATGGAAAAATCGGTATGAAAGACACCTATGTATTTCTGAAATGGGAACAAAATATAGAGTTTAGAAACAGTAGATATTTGCACATTTCCGAAATTGGGAATGCCCATACTAGCATGAGAATTATAGGTCATTTTTCAAAATGACTTATTTTTTACACATTCTCTTTGATTTGGAAGGCAGAAATGCATCAAAAGTCAATAGGTAATAACAGTTGCTCTACAATTCTGTGTTACCCTAAGTCTCCCAATGAAAATGGTACCTCACTTGTGTGGGTAGGCCTAGTGCCCACGGCAGGAAACGGCTCAAAACGCAATGTGGACACAACACATTTTCACAATGAAAAATTACCCTTTTTTTGCAAAGTGCCTAGCTGTAGTTTGTGAACCCTAGCTCTGCCGGCACCTAGGGGACCTAGCAAACCTATACATTTTTGGAAACTAGACACCCAGGGGAATCCAGGATGGGGTGACTTGACTGGCTCTCACCAGGTTCTGTTAACCAGAATCCCTTGCAAACCTAAAAAATTGTCAAAAAAAACACATTTTCCTCACATTTCTGTGGTGGAAAGTTCTGGAATCTGCGTGGATCCACAAAATTCCACCCACCCCACGTTTCCCAAAGTCTTTCAAGAAAATTGGTACCTCACTTGTGTGGGTAGGCCTAGTGCCCGCGACAGGAAACGGCGCAAAACGCAACGTGGACACACCACATTTTCACAGTGAAAAATGACCCTTTTTTTGCAAAGTGCCTAGCTGTAGTTTGTGAGCCCTAGCTCTGCCGGCACCTAGGGAAACCTAGCAAACCTATACATTTTTGAAAACTAGACACCCAGGGGAATCCAGGATGGGGTGACTTGACTGGCTCTTACCAGGTTCTGTTACCCAGAATCCCTTAGAAACCTAAAAAATTGTCAAAAAAAACCACATTATCCTCACATTTCTGTGGTGGAAAGTTCTGGAATCTGCGTGGATCCACAAAATTTCACACAACCCGCGTTCCCCAAAGTCTTCCGAGAAAAATGGTACCTCACTTGTGTGGGTAGGCCAAGTGCCCGCAACAGGAAATGGCGCAAAACGCAACGTGGACACACCACATTTTCACAGTGAAAAATAACCCTTTTTTTGCAAAGTGCCTAGCTGTAGTTTTTGAACCCTAGCTCTGCCGGCACCTAGGGAAACCTAGCAAACCTATACATTTTTGGAAACTAGACACCCAGGGGAATCCAGGATGGGGTGACTTGACTGGCTGTCACCAGGTTCTGTTACCCAGAATCCCTTAGAAACCTAAAAAATTGTCAAAAAAAACACATTTTCCTCACATTTCTGTGGTGGAAAGTTCTGAAATCTGTGTGGATCCACAAAATTCCACCCAACCCGCGTTCCCCAAAGTCTTCCGAGAAAAATGGTACCTCACTTGTGTGGGTAGGCCTAGTGCCCGCAACAGGAAATGGCGCAAAACGCAACGTGGACACACCTCATTTTCTATATATTTTTTATTTTATATTTTATCAGACACAGCCATTTGCTGAAAACCATACAGAAAAGAAACCAGACATCTGAGTACTATACATATTTTGATTATACAAAAAAATTAAATTAACATGGTGAAGGTATCAGCCATATGGGAAAACACACAAGAGTATACAGAGAGCATCAACAGTAAACGTCTAATGGTATTTGTGGGACCAGACAGTAACATTGCCCAAACGATCCCCCTTCTCACTAGACCATAAAAAGGCACATACACATAGGGGAGTGGAGCCTAGCCCCGGTGGCCGACTAAGACCGTCCTTCCTTCCATCTGTAAATGGGTCCCCATATACGTTTACCCAACAGCCTCCCTCTTTTCCCTTTCCTCTCATAAATCCCCTTTTCAAGATTAAAGCTAGATAAAAACCTTGCAAGCCATTGTTGAAACGTGGGCGGTATTTTATCTTTCCATACTGTAGAAATACAGATACGCAGTACCGCCATAGCCATAAAGATAAAGTGTTGCTGCGGGTCTTGCCAGGCCTCACCATTTAGACCTAACAGAATTATAGACGTGTCAGGGTCACTTTAATTTCCAATGCACTATCCATAAACTGTTCTATCGCTTTCTGGAGGACTAGCA
Organism: Calotriton arnoldi; assembly: GCA_963921515.1. Lineage (NCBI taxonomy): Eukaryota > Metazoa > Chordata > Amphibia > Caudata > Salamandridae > Calotriton > Calotriton arnoldi. The sequence goes on from CAWUFW010021253.1 coordinate 57,351, forward strand.
GATTAGGGCAGGTCTCAAACATATGAGTTAAATCTGCGTCCCCACTGTCACATCGAGGGCACGTGGTTCCCGTCTGTCCCCCCCATTTGGAAATCCTAGCAGGAGTATAATACAAAGAAAATAATGTCTTATACTGTTGAGCTTGCAGCCCTGCTGAACATAATGTTGTTTGGCCTAATTCCAATGAGGTCTTGAAATCAGCATGAGCTACACCTAGTTTATCCGCCCATTTCTTCTCATATTTTCCTAAGTCATCCTTTTGTAATAAAGTGAGCTCGGAATAAAACCTCCGTATAGTGCAGTCTGCCCCTCCTCTGACAACCTCCATAATATTATTTCTACCAAATCCACTTGGTCCCCCCTTTTTCCCACCTAAAAAACTGCGAATTTGGAGGTACTTGAAAAAGTCTCTTTTATTAATGCCATAAACATTCTGTAGATCTATAAACTGCACAATTCTGTGTGGCCCCATTATGTCAGCCAGACTCTGGATCCCGTGCCTTCCCCATTCGACCATTATAGAATCTGCAAAGATTTCCGCAGGGAGCGTGGGGTTCCTGAGTAGCTGAGTATAGCCATTCAGCCGGCCAAGACCGGTCTTTTTTGCGAAATGCTGTCCAGATCCCATAAGCAGCCATCAGAGTTTTAAACCGGGTTCTCTTGAAGTAGCTAGGCTCAGTAAACTTCAGGAAGCAATTCTCCGCCTCTTTTCCAACCAGGATTGAATACATATCAATTGAGCCCGACTTGACCCATGGATCGAATGCATCCCCACCAATTAACCCACTCATATATTGAAAGGCTACTGCCCAGTAATACATTCTAAAGTCGGGGACAGCCAGCCCTCCCCTTTCCCTCGGTAAGGCCATAAAGTGTAATGCCCTTCTGGTTTTCCCATGTGCCCAGATAAACCTGTTGACTAGATGCTCCAATGCTGAAAACCATTTCTTCTCAAATTCAAGTGGGATGGCCCTAAAAAGATACAAGATCTTTGGTAAAAAGACCATTTTAACCACATTGCATCGCCCAATGACTGAAAGGTGTAGGTTGTGCATTCTATCAAAGTCCTGTTTGGCTTTAGTCAAAATTGTCTCAATGTTTCTAACTACGACTTTTCCCAAATCTGCAGATATACTGATCCCTAAGTACACTGCTGAATCAGTCACCCGGTTGTCCCCACACACTGCTACTGCATTCTTGACAATCTGAGTTTTGAAGCCGTTTAAAGCATACCCTGAAACCAGGCCAAAGGTTAGGGCCTCCACCTCAATAGCCCCTAGATCGGTTTCCGGGTATGGAGCAACCAGGGCGATATCATCAGCATATGCAAGGGTTTTATATTCTAAGCTGTGAAATCTCATAGGAATGATGGCTCCATTAGCCTCCAGCTTCCGGATTAGGGGATCGATATAAATTGCAAAAAGCAACGTTGAACATGGGCATCCCTGCCGGGTACCCCGTTTGATTAATAAAGGAGCTGTATAACCACTGTTTACCTTGAGACGAGCTGTTGGTTCTTTATAGAGTGCCTGGATTGCTTTAATACATCCTCCCCCAATGCCAAACCGTCTCATAGCTGCCCACAGATAGTCCCAGGAGACCCTATCAAATGCTTTTTCGGCATCCATCAGCATGACTGCCATTGGTTCTCCTGAGACTTCGGCAGCATCAAAAAGCGTTACAACTCTACGAACATGCTGCGTTGTGCCTCTCCCTGGAATAAAGCCATGCTGCGTCGGGCTAACCATCTTATCTATAATTTTACTAAGTCGAGTTGTCATAGACTTAGAATTTTGTTTAGCATCGGTATTCATTAAGGTTATTGGACGGTACGATCCTGGCTCTTTGGGTGGCTTCCCTTTTTTAAGAAAAATGACAATGTCCGCCCCTGCCCATGAATCTGGCACAGAGCTACCCGATTGTGCTTGATGTATTATCTCAACTAGATCTGGCCCAATGATTCCCTGGAAAACTTTATAAAATTCTAGGGGGATCTGATCCGGACCGGCTGCCTTGCCAGAAGGGAGGCTTCCTAGAGCGGCATGAATCTCTTCAACTGTCAAAGGTATTTCCAGTGCCTCCCTATCTTCATCGGTGATTGACTGTATTAGTACCTCGTTAATATACCTTTGGATTTCCCACGGGTCTTTCGCCTGTTCTTCCTCATATAGATTAGCATAGAATTGTCTGAATATCTCCCGTATTCTTTCTGGTTCAGCAACTATGTTCCCTTTCCCGTCTGCTATCTCCTTAATCTCCCCATATGCTGTTCTCTGCCTCAGACGCACCGCTAGGGTATGCCCAACCCGTTCACTGAACTCGTAGCATTGCTCCTTTCTTGCTATAAAGGTTGCAGCAGCCTTGGTAGCTATAGCTTCCTGAGCTTCCGCTTTAGCCAGAGTAAATTTTAACAGAATTTCATCCACCGCTACACCAGATGAGATTGCATCATACAATTCCTTTTCAATGTCAGCTACTACCTGAAATAGCTTTTTCCCTACAAGTGCCTCTTTTTTCTGCCTGTACAGGCTGTAGCTCAGCGTCTCCCCTCGTACCCCAGCTTTCCAGGCATCCCAAACGACTGCTGCCCTAGTACTCCCCCTGTTGATATCCCAAAATCCCTCAATCCATGTCTTCATATGCTGTACATATCCTGGGTCTTTCAATAACCCTCTCTCAAAGGACCATACCCGCTCAGGTCTTCCCACCCTTCCGATGTCAACTGATAGTACTAGGGGACTATGATCTGAGAAAATGCGGGGGTGCTTCTCAATCCGGCACCTGGAAAGTAATGAGTTAGATACGAAAAAATTATCTAATCTGACAGCCACCCGGTGGGGAGCGGAGAAGTACGTACTACCTGGGTCCTTAGGCTTAAATCGTGACCACACATCCTCCAACGAGTTGTTCCGAGCTAAATTGTGAACTGCTTGGAAGGTCCTTTTCTTCCGACCCGTATATCGCTCCCCAGACTCTGCCCAAGCCCCCCCCATCACATTTATGTTAAAGTCCCCACACATAATAATCGGTGTAGGCCAGGAGGCTAGTTCAGAGTCTAGAAACTCAAATACATCCGGGTCATCAGCTGTTGAGCCATATACTGAGCATACTGTAAGCATCTCCCCCCTTATTATACACTCCACCAGTACCCATCTACCCCACTGGTCTTCCAGCTTCCTTTTGACAATTATGTTACCACGTCACCCCAATATGGCAACCCCTCTAGTCTTCGTTCCCTGTCTAGTATTTGCGATCAAGTGAAACCAAGCTGCTCCAATACACTTCCTCTTGCTCCCTCTATGTGTGTCTCTTGTAAACATAGGAGATCCAATCGCATTGTTCTCAGGATAGCTGCAACCCGCTGTCTTTTGGACTGGTCATTTAATCCACAAACATTAATTGCTGAGACTCGTACATACATTAGTGAACATCAAAGATCTGCCTGACCCGGTAAACCTTCAAATTCCTTTCTAGCTTTTGTGTTTCCTTTCTTTTCCTTTTTATATTTCCTCTTTTTTTATTTTTAATATCTTTGTTACACCTCATGTGACTCCCTTTATACCTCAGATGCCTTACTATGTTGTGCCCTATTCCCTCAATCCGCCCCCCTAGGCCCCCTGTCCTCCCTCCCCAACCTCCCCCCACCCCCCTCACAGGCAAATAGGTCAAGCATGACCTATGCGTGACAGCTAAAGCTCACAGCTGAGTCGCCGCTTCCCCCCCCTTATCCCCCAACATCATCCCATACAAGCTGGCCGTCCAGGCATCCAAACAGTAAGCAATTATACAACCCTTGCAGCACCATACTGGCTAAAGTGATAAATGCAGGGGAGGAGTAAAAGGAAAAAATTCATTACATTGCGCCAATAAGCGCATCAGAGACGTCTATCAGACCCTCCCCCTTACCCCCTCTTTTCTTGCAATTCCATCATGTACGTTTGTGCCTTTACTTCAGAAAAAAACAACCGGACTTGACCCCTGAATATTATTTTAAGCCGGGCAGGGTACAGTAGATATGCCTCGCAGCCCAAACCCTGAAAAGGGGAAATCATCTGCCTGAGCCGCCACCTCCTTTCAACTGTGGCATGGCAAAAGTCGGGGCGGGCGAAAAAGGTATTGCCCTCAAATGAACGCTTAGCAGTGGGTGTAGCTTTATCTATAATTGCCTGCCTAAGAAGAAAGTTACAGATATACACCAGGATTGCCCTGGGTCTATCAGGCTGGCCCGTAGCCTGCCCTCTTTTTTGAAACAATGGGAACCGATGCGCCCTCTGCACCTCCGTCTCCCAGTTCCATGTGGCCAGATCAGGAAAAGCTCCCTTCAACAAGGTCACAACAAACGCCATTATATCTCCATCCTCAATATTCTCTGCCAGGCTCAAGAGTCTAATGTTATTTCTTCTCTGGCGATTTTCAAAATCTTCCAGCTTCCATTGTAGATCCTCCATTACCTTCTCCTGCGTCTCCTGAGCAGTCTGCCACTTATTGACCTCATCCTCTAGCCTCCCGGTTCATTCCTCCACCTGGGTGACCCGCTCTGCCATATCTTCATATAGCTTATTAACTTTCCTTAATGAGCCCTGAAGTCTCTTGGTTGCTTGCCTCGCCCTTCGGCTCTCCAACCTGGCTTCCCCCTGCATCTGTTGAAGTGTAGTATATAATAATTCCATTGAGGGTGCCTGAACTGCAGCAGCGGGGCTGCTGTGTCCCCCAGTTTCCGTTACTACACCATCGTCCTGATAGAGCTGGGTGGTAGCTGAATAGTCCCAAGTAAACTTTCGGGCCGTGGCAGTGTCCGTTCCAGATGGGCTCACTGTCATTCTATATTTCGACCTACTCTTATGGGAGGCACCCCTTGAGACTGCTGGTGCCCTTTGAACTGACGAGGATTCTGCAGAGGCTGTGCCATCCGAGAGATTGTCATCGCTAGTAAGTGACAGATCTGAGTCGTCATTAAGAGAGAAAAAGCAGTCCACCTCTGGTGAGGCAGCTATTGATTTGATGTGATTAGTCCCTTGACAGAGTGCGGGTACATGTGCTTGTACTTGTTCAGCTAGTTCTGCCGCCAAAGGTTTATCTGGAAGGGTGAGAGCAAGGGGGGCGGGCACCTGATCAATACATTTAATTTTGCTCACTCCTGTCAGTTCAAGACTGGGCCCAGCATTACTTACTGACGGTGGATTGAATTCGGTGCAGCCTGTCATCTGTTCCCCCTGCAGACTCTGCTCAATCCGCCCATCCGAGCCATCCATGTTCTCCTTGCTCCGCTCTTCTTGCCTGTCAGTCTGCCCAGCAGGAGGGTGCAACATTGTATCCCCACAAGGGATGCTTTCAATCCTTCCTGTCTGTGCCGTCGATCCGTCCTTAATTGGGTCCGCCAAGGGTGCAGTCGAAAATGATTCCATCAGGGTAGGCTGCCGAGTCTTACTGCCCCCTCCGCTGACGACCTTCGAACTCGCAGCATTTCTACTACCGCCATTGCCGGTCCCCCCGCTCTCTCCCAGCTTCTTCAATGCCGCTCTCCGAGGGAAAGCGGAGCCGCGAACAGACCCGGTCAGAGGCACAGCAGCAGCAGGATCCTTCTGCGGATCCTTGGAGTCCTTCTGTTGCTTGTTCATTCTCGGCGCCATCCTGCTGCAGAGATGCGCCCGTCGGTGTAGAAGACAAACTGCATGGCAGCTCTCAGATGTCACCGATTTCAACAATGCTGTCAGACTCCGCTTCCAGAGTCGGCGCGATCCACGGCCCGTCACAGGGTTAAGCAGCAGATCTAGAAGGTACGTGTAGCAAAGCATCCCACTGCCATCAATCGGGCTCACACTGCTTCGGGGGGGGGGAGGTCTGGCTGTGACTACTCGCTATGGCCGGTCAGCAGCCATCTTGCCATTGATCTGCCCGCCACTCGGACACACCTCATTTTCACAGTGAAAAAAGGAGAAAAAAAACCCTTTTTTTGCAAAGTGCCTAGCTGTAGTTTTTGAGCCCTAGCTCTGCCGGCACCTAGGGAAACCTAGCAAACCTATACATTTTTGAAAACTAGACACCCAGGGGAATCCAGGATGGGGTGACTTGACTGGCTCTCACCAGGTTCTGTTACCCAGAATCCCTTGCAAACCTAAACAATTGTAAAAAAAACAAATTTTCCTCACATTTCTGTGGTGGAAAGTTCTTGAATCTGCGTGGACCCACAAAATTCCACCCACCCCGCGTTCCCCAAAGTCTTCCGAGAAAAATTGTACCTCACTTGTGTGGGTAGGCCTAGTGCCCGCGACAGGAAACGGCGCAAAACGCAACGTGGACACACCACATTTTCACAGTGAAAAATGACCCTTTCTTTGCAAAGTGCCTGGCTGTAGCTTTTGAACCCTAGCTCTGCCGGCACCTAGGGAAACCTAGCAAACCTATACATTGTTTGAAAACTAGACACCCAGGGGAATCCAGGATGGGGTGACTTGACTGGCTCTCACTAGGTTCTGTTACCCAGAATCCCTTGCAAATCTAAAAATTTGTCAGAGAAAACACATTATCCTCACATTTCTGTGGTGGAAAGTTCTGGAATCCGTGTGGATCCACAAAATTCTACCCACCCCGCATTCCCCAAAGTCTTCCGAGAAAAATGGTACCTCACTTGTGTGGGTAGGTCAAGTACCCGTGACAGGAAACGGCCCAAAACGCAACGTGAACACACCACATTTTCCCAGTGAAAAATGACCCTTTTTTTGCAAAGTGCCTAGCTGTAATTTTTTAACCCTAGCTCTGCCGGCACCTAGGGAAACCTAGCAAACCTATAAATTGTTTGAAAACTAGACACCCAGGGGAATCCAGGATGGGGTGACTTGACTGGCTCTCACTAGGTTCTGTTACCCAGAATCCCTTACAAACCTAAAGAATTGTAAAAAAAAAAACACATTTTCCTCACATTTCTGTGGTGGAAAGTTCTGGAATCTGCTTGGATCCACAAAATTCCACCCACCCCCCGTTCCCCAAAGTGTTTCGAGAAAAATGGTACCTTACTTGCGTGGGTGGGTCAAGTACCCGTGACAGGCAAGGGCCCAAAACCTATTGAGGCGACATCCAAATTACCTATCACAAACCAACCTGATTTTGCAAAGGGGGTCCCATGAGTTTTTGGCCCAGGGCTCGGCGGCCATCTAGGGAAACCTACCAAACCCACACATGTCTGGAAACTAGACACCCGGGGGAGTCCAGCGAGGTATGGCTTGCGTGGGTCCCCCAACATTCTCCTACCCAGAGTCCCCTGCAAACCTCAAATTTTGCTGAAAAAATCACTTTTTTCTCACATATCTGTGTGGGAAAGTTCTGGAATCTGCGTGGATCCACAAATTTCCTCCCACCCAGCGTTCCCCCAGGTCTCCCGATAAAAATGGCACCTCACTCGCGTGGGTGGGTCAAGGACCCGCGACAGGCAAGGGCCCAAAACCTATTGAGCTGACATCAAAATTACCTATCACAAAACAACCTGGTTTTGCAAGGGGGGTCCCATGAGTTTTTGGCCCGGGGCTCGGTGGCCATCCTGGAATCCTACTAAACCCACACATTTCTGGAAACTAGACACCCGGGGGAGTCCAGCGAGGTATGGCTTGCGTGGGTCCCTCAACATTCTCCTTCCCAGAATCCCCTGCAAACCTCACATTTCGCTGAAAAAAATCACTTTTTTCTCAAATTTCTGTGTGGGAAAGTTCTGGAATCTGCGTGGATCCACAAATTTCCTACCACCCAGCGTTCCCCCAGGTCTCCCGATAAAAATGGTACCTCACTTGTGTGGGTAGGCATAGTGGCTGCAACAGCAAATGGCCCAAATCGTACTGTTGAGACTTCAAAATTACCTATAACAAAACTACCTGGTTTGGGGGGGCACCTGGGGTTTTGGCCCCGGGCTCACCGCCATCTAGGGAAACCTACCAAACCCACACGGAGTCCAAAGATGTATGGCTTGCGTGGATCCCCTAACGTTTCCCTACCCAGAATTCCCTGTAAACCTCAAATGTAGCTGAAAAAAAAACAATTTCCACATATTTTTGCGTGGAATCACCATGGCAGCACAAATGTCCTACCCCACAGCGTTCTCCTTAGTGTCCCGAGTAAAATGATACCTCACTTGTGTGGGTGTCAAATGCAGAATTGGCTAAACACGTATTTTTAACAAAATGTAGCCCTTAGAATTCTCTGTGCTATACCCTTATTCCCTATGTTTTGGGCTCTTCCCAGTCACAGGCCGTTGCCCACCCACACAAGTGAGGTATCATTTTACTCGGGAGACTGGGGGGAACGCTGTGGGGTAGGACATTTGTGCCGCCGGGCATTCTGGGTAGGAAAACGTTGGGGGATCCACGCAAGCCATACCTCGCTGGACTCCCCCGGGTGTCTAGTTTTCAGAAATGTGTGGGTTTGGTAGGTTTCCAAGATGGCCGCCGAACCCAGGGCCAAAAACCCAGGTGACCCCTCTTGCAAAACCAGGTTGTTTTGTGATAGGTCATTTAGATGTCTCCTCAATACGTTTTGGGCCCTTGTCTGTCGCGGGTACTTGACCCACCCACGCGAGTGAGGTATCAGTTTTTATCGGGAGACCTGGGGGAACACTGGGTGGTAGGAAATTTGTGGATCCACGTAGATTCCATAACTTTCCCACACAGAAATGTGAGAAAAAAGTGATTTTTTTTCAGCTAAATTTGAGGTTTGCAGGGGATTCTGGGTAGGAAAACTTTGGGGGACCCACGCAATCCATACCTCGCTGGACTCCCCCCGGTGTCTAGTTTTCAGAAATGTGTGGGTTTGGTAGTTTTCCAAGATGGCCACCGAGCCCGGGGCCAAAAACCCAGGTGACCCCCCTTGCCAAACCAGGTTGTTTTGTGATAGGACATTTTGATGTCTCCTCAAAACATTTTGGGCCCTTGCCTGTCGCGGGTACTTGACCCACCCACGCGAGTGAGGTATCATTTTTATCAGGAGACCTGGGGGAACGCTGGGTGGTAGAAAATTTGTGGATCCATGTAGATTCCAGAACTTTGCTACACAGAAATTTGAGAAAAAAGGTGATTTTTTTCAGCTAAATTTGAGGTTTGCAGGGGATTCTGGGTAGGAAAACGTTGGGGGACCCATGCAAGCCATACCTCGCTGGACTCCCCCGGGGGTCTAGTTTTCAGAAATGTGTGGGTTTGGTAGTTTTCCAAGATGGCCACCGTGCCCGAGGCCAAAAATCCAGGTGACCCCCCTTGCCAAACCAGGTTGTTTTCGGATACATAGGGGGCATCTGAGTTTTTGGTCCCGAGTCGGCAGCCATCTAGTGAAACCTCCCAAACCCACACATTTCTGAAAACTAGAGACCCAGGGGAGTCCAGTGAGGTATATCTTGCGTGGGTCTCCCTAAGTTTTCCTACCCAGAATCCCCTGCAAACCTCAAATGTAGCTGAAAAAAATCACTTTTTTCTCAAATTTCTGTGTGGGAAAGTTCTGGAATCTACATGGATCCACAAATTTCCTACCACCCAGTGTTCCCTCAGGTCTCCCGATAAAAATGATACCTCACTCGCGTGTGTGGGTCAAGTACCCGCGACAGGCAAGGGCCCAAAACTTATTGAGGAGACATCAAAATGACCTATCACAAAAGTTCCTGGTTTTGCAAGGGGGGTCACCTGGGTTTTTGGCCCTGGGCTCGGTGGCCATCTTGTAAAACTACCAAACCCACACATTTCTGAAAACTAGACACCCGGGGGAGTCTAACGAGGTATGGCTTGCGTGGGTCCCCTAACGTTTTCCTACCCAGAATCCCCTGCAAACCTCAAATTTAGCTGAAAAAATCACTTTTTTCTCAAATTTCTGTGTGGGAAAGTTCTGGAATCCATGTGGATCCACAAATTTCCTACCACCCAGCGTTCCCTCAGGTCTCCCGATAAAAATGATACCTCACTTGCGTGGGTGGGTCAAGTACCCGCGACAGGCAAGGGCCCAAAACGTATTGAGGAGACATCAAAATGACCAATCACAAAACAACCTGGTTTTGCAAGGGAGTCACCTGGGTTTTTGGCCCCGGGCTTGTTGGCCTTCTTGGGAAACCTACCAAACCCACACATTTCTGAAAACTAGACAGTCAGGGGAGTCCAGCGAGGTATGGCTTGCATGGATCTCCCAACGTTTTCCTACCCAGAATGCCCTGCAAACCTCAAATTTAGCTGAAAAAAATCACTTTTTTCTCAAATTTCTGTGTGGGAAAGTTCTGGAATCCACGTGGATCCACAAATTTCCTACCACCCAGCGTTCCCCCAGGTCTTCCGATAAAAATGATACCTCACTCGCATGGGTGGGTCAAGTACCCGCGACAGGCAAGGGCCCAAAACGTATTGAGGAGACATCAAAATGGCCTATCACAAAACAACCTGGTTTTGCAAGAGGGGTCACCTGGGTTTTTGGCCCCGGGCTCGGCGGCCATCTTGGAAAACTACCAAACCCACACATTTCTGAAAACTAGACATCCGGGGGAGTCCAGCGAGGTATGGCTTGCGTTGATCCCCCAACGTTTTCCTACCCAGAATGCCCTGCAAACCTAAAATTTAGCTGAAAAAACCACATGTTCCACATATTTTTGGGTAGAATCACCGTGGTGGCACAAATGTCCTACCCCACAGCGTTCCCCCCAGTCTCCCGAGTAAAATGATACCTCATTTGTGTGGGTGGGGCAACGGCCTGTCACTGGGAAGAGCCCAAAACATAGGGAATAAGGGTATAGCACAGAGAATTCTAAGCGCTACATTTTGTTAAAAATACGTTTTTAGCCAATTCTGCATTTGACACCCATACAAGTGAGGTATAATTTTACTCGTGACAGTAAGGAGAATGCTGTGGGGTAGGACATTTGTGCCGCCACGGTGATTCCACACAAAAATATGTGGAAAATTTGTTTTTTTCAGCTAAATTTGAGGTTTGCAGGGGATTCTGGGTAGGGAAACTTTGGGGATCCACGCAAGCCATACCTCATTGGACTCCCAGGGTATCTAGTTTTCAGAAATGTGTGGGTTTGGTAGGTTTCCCTAGATGGTGGGGAGCCCGGGGCCAAAACCCCAGGTGCCCCCTCAAAACCAGGTAGTTTTGTTATAGGTAATTTTGAAGTCTCCACAGTACGATTTGGGCCATTTCCTGTTGCAGCCACTATGCCTACTCACACAAGTGAGGTACCATTTTTATCGGGAGACGTGGGGGAACGCTGGGTGGTAGGAAATTTGTGTCAGTCCGGTGAACCTACAACGTTCCCATACAGAAATGTGAGAAAAAATTGATTTTTTCAACAAAATTTGAGGTTTGCAGGGGATTCTGGGTAGGGAAATGTTGGGAAACCCACGCAAGCCATACCTTGCTAGACTCCCCAGGATGTGTCGTTTTCATAAATGTGTGGGTTTGGTAGGTTTCCTTAGGTGGCCGCTGAGCCTGGGGTTAAAAACTCATGGAACCCCCCTTGCAAAACCAGGTTGTTTTGTGATAGGTAATTTTGATGTCGCCTCAATAGGTTTTGTGCCCTTGCCTGTCGCGGGTACTTGACCCACCCATGCGAGTGAGGTACCATTTTTATCGGGAGACCTGGGGGAATGCTGTGTAGAAGGAAATTTGTGGATCCACTCAGATTCCAAAACTTTCCCACACTGAAATGTGAGAAAAAAGTGATTTTTTCATCTAAATTTGAGGTTTGCAGGGGATTCTCGGTAGGGAAATGTTGGGGGACCTACACAAGCCATACCTTGATGGACTCCCTAGGGTGTCTAGTTTTCAGAAATATGTGGGTTTGGTAGGTTTCCCTAGATGGCCGCTGAGCCCGGGGCCAAAAACTCATGGGGCCCCCCCTTGAAAAAGGTTGTTTTGTGATAGGTAATTTTGATGTCGCCTCAATAGGTTTTGGGCCCTTGCCTGTCGTGGGTACTTGACCCACCCACACAAGTGAGGTACCATATTTCTCGGAAGACTTTGGGAAATGCGGGCTTGGTGGAATTTTGTGGATCCACACAGAATCCAGAACTTTCCACCACAGAAATATGAGGAAAATGTGTTTTTTTTGCCAAATTTTTAGGTTTGCAAGGGATTGTGGGTAACAGAACCTGGTGAGAGCCAGACAAGTCACCCCATCCTGGATTCCCGTGGGTGTCTAGTTTTCAAAAATGTATAGGTTTGCTAGGTTTCCCTTGGTCCCGGCAGAGCTAGGGTTCAAAATCAACAGCTAGGCACTTTGCAAAAAAAGGGTCTGTTTTCACTGTGAAAATGTGTTGTGTCCACGTTGTGTTTTGGGCCGGTTCCTGTCGCGGGCACTAGGCCTACCCACACAAGTGAGGTACCAATTTTCTCGGGAGACTTTGGGGAATGCGAGGTGGGTGGAATTTTGTGGATCCACGCAGATTCCAGAACTTTCCACCACAGAAATGAGAGGAAAATGTGGGTTTTTTGGACAAATTTTGAGGTTTGCAAGGGATTCTGGGTAACAGAACCTGGTGAGAGTCAGACAAGTCACCCCATCCTGGATTCCCCTTGGTGTCTAGTTTTTAAAAATGTATAGGTTTGCTAGGTTTCCCTAGGTGCCGGCAGAGCTAGGGTTCAAAATCTACAGCTAGGCACTTTGCAAAATAGTGTCAGTTTTCACGGTAAAATGTGGTGTGTCCATGTTGCGTTTTGGGCGGTTTCCTGTCGTGGGCACTAGGCCTACCCACACATGTGAGGTACCATTTTTCTCGGAAGCCTTTTGGGAATGCGGGTTGGGTGGACTTATGTGGATCCACGCAGATTCCAGAACTTTCCACCAGAGAAATGTTAGGAAAATGTGTTTTTGTTTTACAAATGTTGAGGTTTGCAAGGGATTCTGGGTAACAGAACCTGGTGAGAGCCAGACAAGTCATCCCATCCTGGATTCCCCTGGGTGTCTAGTTTTCAAAAATGTATAGGTGTGCTAGGTTTCCCCAGGTGCCGGCAGAGCTAGGGTTCAAAATCGACAGCTAGGCACTTTGCAAAAAAAGGGTCAGGTTTCACTATGAAAATGTGGTGTGTCCACGTTGCGTTTTGGGCCATTTCCTGTCACGGGCACAAGGCCTACCCACACAAGTGAGGTACCATTTTTCTCTGAAGACTTTGGGTAATGCGGGGTGGGTGGAATTTTGTGGATCCACGCAGATCCCAGAACTTTCCATCAAAGAATTGTGAGGAAAAAGTTATTTTTTTTTAACTAAGTTTGAGGTTTGCAAGGGATTCTGGGTAACAGAACCTGGTGAGAGGCACACAAGTCACCCCATCCTGGATTCCCCTTGGTGTCTAGTTTTCAAAAATGTACAGGTTTGCTAGGTTTCCCTATGTGCCGGCTGCGCTAGGGCCCAAAATCCACAGGTAGGCACATTGCTAAAAACAAGTCTGTGCCTAGTGGGCTTTCTACCGCCCTGGGTGGTAATCGGGGGGGAGGGTTGCCCCGATATGCCCCCAAGGTGGGGCAGAATGACTGTGGCTATTTTTTTGGTGGTGGGGGCATTGGTATGCCCATTCTGGGCAGCCCCCACCCCCACGAATAAAAAAAAGCCAGCGTAATCGCTGGCACCTATTGGGCTTTCTGCTCCCCCCTCCGGGGGCAGATCAGGGGCCACTGCCCCCATCCACCCCCCGGGGGGGTAGAAAGACTGTGGCATTTTTTTGGGGAGATGTGGGCATTGGCATGCCCATTCTGGGCTGACCTCACCCCTGAATTTAAAAATAAATAAATCCTGAGGCCTAGTGGGCTTTCTGCCCCCCCCCCGGGGGGCAGAGGGGCTATTTCCCCAATATGCCTCCGGGGACGGGCAGAGAGACTGTGGTAATTGTTTTTGGGGTAGGGGCATTATCATGCCCATTCTGGGCTGCCCCCGTCTGCCCCCTGGGGGGGCAGAAAGACTGACATTTCTCCGGGGGGAGGGGGCATTGGCATGCCCCTTTTGGGCAGCCCCTGCCCCCAACATCAATAAAAAAAATCCCTGGTTTTTAGTGGGCTTTCTGCCCCCCCGGGGAGTAGATTGGGGGCTACTGCCCCCATCTGCCCCCCAGCGGGGGCAGAAAGACTGACATTTCTGTGGGGGGGGGGAAGGGGGCATTGCCATGCCCTTTTTGGGCAGCCCTACCCCAATGTCAATAAAAAAAAATCCCTGTTGTCTAGTGGGCTTTCTGCCCTCCCGGGGGGGAGATTGGGGGCTACTGCCCCGTCGGATGTATGACGATATCACGCATGCATTACATCGCATGCCATTAGATCGTGGTTTTAACAACGCAAATCGTTACAACGACTTGCGTTGGAGGGCGCTGGACTTCGGAGTAGTTTAATTTACTATTCCAACTCCAGCCTACGTACAGTAGGGAAGGTGTTGGATAGTAAATTAAACTACTCCTTGTCCAATAGCGCCCTCCAGTGCAAGCCGTTGTAACGACTTGCGTTGTAAAAACCTCGATCTAATGGCATGCGATGTAATGCATGTGTTCTAAAGGTTGTTCCCCCTGCCCCGTCTGACCCCTGTGGGGGGCAGAAAGACTGACATTTATCTGGGGGGGGGGGTGGGGGCATTGGCATGCCATTTTTGGGCAGCCCCCACCCCAACGTCAATAAAAAAAAATCCCTGGTTTTTAGTGGGCTTTCTGCCCCCCCCTGGGGGGGCAGATTGGGGGCTACTGCCCCATCTGCCTCCCAGGGGGGGCAGAAAGACTGACATTTATGTGGGGGAGGTGGGGGCATTGCCCTGCTGTTTTTGGGCAGCCCCCACCACAACGTCAATAAAAAAAAATTCCTGGTGTCTAGTGGGCTTTCTGCCCCCCCGGGGGGGGCAGATTGGGGGCTACTGCCCTTGCCCAAGGGGCCGCTCCCCCCCTCCCTGGTGCTAGTGGGTGGATCCCTGCTTGGGGATCACCCTCCTGGGGTGATCCCCAAGCAGCGATCCACTAGGGAAGGGTACCATTGGAAAGGGGAGATTCTTCCCTTTCCAACGATACCCATCTTTTTCGGTGCTCGGGGGGCTGAGATAGCCCCACAAGCACCGAAACTGAGAAACTGAAACTAAGTTTCAGTTTCGATTTCATTGTAATGACGATTGCGCGCCATGCGCGCGATCGTCATTTCAATGAAATGCAAAAATCGGCCTGGGGAGGTTGGGGAAGCTCTTCCCCACCTCCCCAGGCAAAAAAAAATAAAGTGAAATCCCTCTGCTGTCTGCAGCAGAGGGATTTCCTGAGCATGTGCCATGACGGAATAGTTCCGTCATGAGCACACTAGAACTTGTGCTCATGACCGAACCATTCCGTCATGAGCACTGAAGGGGTTAAGGTCTGCATGGTCTTGTGATTGAGGTATGTCTCTACTTGCACATGTATTCTCATATGTGTCATGCATTTGAAGATGCTTTACATATAAAACACAAGTATGCATCTATATGTATGCTTCTTTTATATATG
Source organism: Calotriton arnoldi (assembly GCA_963921515.1). Lineage (NCBI taxonomy): Eukaryota > Metazoa > Chordata > Amphibia > Caudata > Salamandridae > Calotriton > Calotriton arnoldi. The sequence continues at coordinate 72,798 of CAWUFW010021253.1, forward strand.
GTGCACTAGCAAAAGGTACAGACACATGCATGCATGGTTTCAGGAAGATGGTGAGTCTTACAGCAGAGACATAAGGGTTGCTGCTTTGTTTTTGGCTATGCTCAATAACTAACTAGTAGTAAAATGGTAAATCAGCAGCACCAGAAAAGTAATGTTTAAGATATGTTGGGTGAGGAATTAGTGATTATGGTACTTTGTAAGAGTCTCTGGAAAAGTTTACTTGAAGTGTGCTGAATAAATCTAGGTGTTTCTTTGAAATATGAAGTGTAGTCTCTCAAGTTTTAAGGTCTTCATGGTCTTCTGATTGAGGTATGTATGTACTTGCACATGTATTGTGATATGTCTTATGTATCTGAAGATGCTAGACATAGAAAACACAGGTATACATCTATTTGTATGTTTCTTTGATATATGATGCTACTAACAAAAGGTACAGACATATGCATGCATGCTTTCAGGAAGATGGTGAGACTTACAGCAGAGACATGTGAAGGTTTGCTGCTTTATATTTGGCTAGTCCCAACACCCTATGTAGTCGTAGAATGGTGAAGCAGCAGCACAAAAGCAAGGTTTAAAGCATGTTAGGAGATGGATTAGTTATTACTCTACTTTGTATGAGTCTGTGGAAAGCTATACTTCAAATATACTGCATAATTTTCATTATATGCTTCAAATGTGAAGTGCGGTTTGTCAAGTTTTAAGGTCTGAATGGTGTTGTGACTAAGGTATATCTCTACTTGCACATGTATTCTGATACGTATTATGCATCTGGAGATGCTAGACGTATAAAACACAAGTATACATCTATTTGGATATTTCTTTTATATATGATGCTGCTAGCAAAAGGTACAGACATATGCATGCATGCTTTCAGGAATATGGTGAGACTTACAGCTGAGACATGTGATACATTGCTGCTTTATATTTGGCTAGGCCCAACACCGTAAATATTCGCAGAATGATGAAGCTCCAGCACAAAAGTGAGGTTTAAGACATGTTAGGAAACGGATTAGTGATTAGGCTAGTTTGTATGAGTGTGTGGAAAGGTGCACTTAAAGTACACCGCATAAATGTAGTTTTCTGTTTGAAATATGAAATGCAGTCTTTCAAGTTTTAAGGTCTCCATGGTGTTCTGACTGAAGTATATCTCTGTTTACACATGTATTCTAATATGTGTTATCCATCTGAAGATACTAGACATGTAAAACATAGGTATACATCCATTTCTATGCTTCTTTTATATATGGTGTCACTAGCAAAAGGTACACACACATGCATGCGTGCTTTTAGAAATATGGGGAGACTTACAGCGGAGACATGTGAAGGGTTGCTGCTTTGCTCTTAGCTATACTCAATCCCTGATTAGTTGTAGAATAGTGAAGCAGCAGCAGCAGAAAAGTGATGTTTAAGATAAGTTGGGTGAGAAATTAGTGATTATGATACTTTGTAAGAGTCTGTGGAAAAGGTTCACCTGAAGTATGCCACATAAATCAAGGTGTGTGTTTGAAATGTGAAGTGCAGTCTGTCAAGTTTTAAAGCCTTTATAGTCCTGTGACTGAGGTATGTCTCTACTTGCACATGCATTTTGATACGTGTCATGCATGTGAAGTTGATAGAGATTTAAAACACAGGTATACATCTATTTGTATATTACTTTTATATATGATGTTGCTAGCAAAAGGTACAGGCATATGTATACATGGTTTCAGGAATATGGTGAGACTTACAGCTGAGACATGTGATGGGTGTCTCTGAGTGATTGCATGACTCCATGGGTAGTGCCTGGGTGATTGTATGAGTGCAAGGGTAGTGTCTGGGTAATTGTAGGAGAGATTGGATACTGATTGGCTGATTGCATGAGTGCAGAGGTAGAGCTTGAGTGCATGGATAACTGCATGAATAGTGCCTGATTGCATAGATGAGTGCATGAGAAGTGCCTACCTGACTGGATGAGTGCAATAGTAGTGCCTGGGTGATTGTATGAGTGCAAGGATAGTGGCTGGGTAATTGGAGGAGAGGATGGATAGTGACTGGCTGATTGCATGAGTGCATAGGTAGTGCCTGGGTGATTTTATGAGTGCATGGGTAAATGGAATGAGTGCAGGAGTAGTGCCTGAGTGCATGGATGAGTGCATGGATAGTGGCTGAGTGATTACATGAGTGCAGGGGTAGAGCCTGGGTGATTGGAGGAGCGCATGGGTACTGCCTGAGTGATTGAAGGAGTGCATGTGTAATGCCTGGGAGATTGCATGAGTGCAGGGGTTGTACCTGGGTGATTACATGAGTGCAGGGGTAGTGCCTGGATGATTGGAGGACTGCATGGGTAGTACTTGGGTGATTTCATGAGTACAGGGGTAGTGGCTGAGTGCATGTATGAGTGCAAGGGTAGTGCCTGAGCGATTGCATGAGTGCATGGGCACTACCTCGGTGATTGGAAGAGTGCATGGGTAGTGCCTGAGTGATTGGACGAGTGCAAAGGTACTGCCTGGGTGATTGCATTAGTGCACAGGTAGCGCCTGGGTGATTGGAGGAGTGCATAGGTAGTGCCTGGGTTATTGCATGAGTACAGGGGTAGTGCCTGGGTTATTGAAGGAGTGCATGGGTAGTGCCTGAGTGATTTCATGAGTGCAGGGGTAGTGCCTGGCTGATTGAAGGACTGCATACATAGTGCCTCAGAACTGTGAAAAAACCTCTAAACTAACCCACTTAATTTAGCTACTGGCTATAGGCTCTCATCATTAGACATATGTCATCAGTGATGTAATTTGAGATGTCATCAGTGATGTCGTCAGTGATGTCCCTGACCATGCCATGAGTGATGCGATATGTGACGTCATCAGCAGTTCATTGCGGGGCGTGAGTTTTAGTTATCTCAACTACCTATAATGGCCGAATTTCTCTGGTTTTGTATGAGTGAAATGTCCAACTAACTATAACGTCCCTGAAACCTGTGGTTTTTTTCAGTGAATTTCTAAGGTTTTTTAAATGCTAATTTCTAACTATAACGTCCCTGAAACCTATGGTTTTTTCAGTGAATTTCAAAGGTTTTTTAAATGCTAATCCCTACCTATAACGTCCCTGAAATCTCCGTTTTTTCAGTGAATTTCTAAGGTTTTTAAATTCTAATTTCTAACTATGCCTACATAGGTAGGACATGTGCAGAAAGAGGAATAAAGGTGCAGAAAGAAGCAAGAGAAGTGTAGAAAGAGGCAAGAGAGGTGCAGAAAGAGGAAGAAAGGTGCAGAAAGAAGCAAGAGAAATGCAGAAAGAGGCAACAGAAGTCAAGTAAGAGGAGAAAAGGTGCAGAAAGTAGCAAGAGAAGTGCAGAAAGAGGCCTACTTTGACTGTACCTTACAACAGACTCATACAAAGTACCCTAATCACTAATCCTTCTCCGAAGATGTCTTAAACCTCACTTTTCTCTTGAAGGTTCACTATTAATTGACTGCTCAGAATGTTAGGCCTACCTACCAAATATAAAACAGCAATCCTAAGCATATCACTGGTGTAAGTCTGACCAAGTTTGTGAAGGAATGTATGCATGTCTCTGCTTTTACTGAGTGACATGTTACATAAAAATAAACATAGAAATACTTGAATAGTATATTTGAGGGGCTCTATAACACATATATACATAAGACATGCCTGCCTGTGCAACTGAATGACAGAGCAAAACTGAGAAAATTTGAACACATATAGGAGAAGCTACCCGCTTTTTAAGCTACCATCTTCAGATGCATAACACCTGTAAAAATACATATACAAGTAGACATATACCTCAGTCATGAGAGCACGCAGACCTTTAAACTTGACAGCTTGCTCTTCTCATTTGAGTACAGAAAGAGGCATGAGAAGTTCAGAAAGAAGCAAGAGAGTTGCAGAAACAGGCAAAAGAGGTGCAGAAAGAGGGAACAGGGGTGCAGATAGAGGCAAGAGAGGTGCAGAAAGAGGGAAGAGGGGTACAGAAAGAGGCAAGAGGAATGAAGAAATTTGCAAGACAGGTGCAGAAAGAAACAAGAGCAGTGCAGAAAGAACCAACAGAGGTGCAGGAGGAGGCAAAAGGGGTGCAAAAAGAGTTGGAGAGGTGCATAAAGAGGCAAGGGGTACAGAAAGAGGCAGGAGGGGCGCAGAAAGAAGGAATAGAAGTGCAGAAAGAAGCAACAGAGGTGCTGAAAGAGGCACAAAGGGTGCAGAAAGAGGCAAGAGAAATACAGAAAGAAGAAACAGAGGTACAGAAAGATGCCAGAGAGGTGCAGAAAGAGGGAAGAGAGGTGCAGAAAGAGGCAAGAGAGATGCACAAAGAGGGATGAGAGGTGCAGAAAGAGGCAAGGGAGGTGCAGAAAGAGGCAAGGGGGGTGCAGAAAGAGGGAAGAGGGGTGCAGAAAGAGGCACAAGGGTTGCAGAAAGAAGCAAGAGATGTGCAGAAAGAAACAAAAAAAAGTACAGAAAGAAGGAACACAGGTGCAGAAAGAGGGAATTTGGGTGAAGAAAGAGGGGTGGAGAAAGAGGCAAGGGGGTGCAGAAAGAAGCAAGAGAGCTGCAGAAAGAAACAAAAGAAGTGCACAAAGAAGGAACAGAGGTATAGAAAGAGGCAAGAGGGGTGCAGAAAGAGGCAAAAGGGGTGCAGAGAGAAGCGAGAGGTACAGATAGAAACAAAAGAAGTGCAGAAAGAAGGAACAGAGGTGCAGAAAGAGGCAAGAGGGATGCAGAAAGAAACAAAAGAAGTGCAGAAAGAAGCAAAAGAGGTGCAGAAAGATGCAAGAGGAGTGCAGAAAGAGGGAAGAGGGGTGCACAAAGAGGCACGAGGGGTGCAGTAAGAAGCAAGAGAGATGCAGAAAGAAGCAAGTGAAATGCATAAAGAAGCAACAGAGATGCAGAAAGGGGGAAGTGAGATAGAGAAAGAGGCAAGAGGGATAGAGAAAGAAATGAGAGGTGCAGAAAGAAACAAAAGAAGTGCAGAAAGAAGGAACAGAGGTGCAGAAAGAGGCAAGAGGGGTGCAGAAAGAGGGAAGAGGGGGTGTGAAAGAGGCACAAGGTGTACAGAAAGAAGCAAGAGGCGTGCAGAAAGAAGCAAGAGAGTTGCACAAAGAAACAAAAGAAGTGCAGAAAGAAAGAAAGAAAAGAGGTGCATAAAGAGGCAAGAGGGGTGCAGAAAGAGGTAGGAGAGGTGTACAAAGAGGCAGGTGGGGTACAGAAAGAAGCAGGAGGGGTGCAGAAAGAAGGAAGAGAAGTGCAGAAAGAAGCAACATAGGTGCTGAAAGAGGCACAAAGGGTGCAGAAAGATCCAAGAGAAGTGCAGAAAGAAGCAACAGAGGTACAGAAAGAGGCAAGAGTGGTGCAGAAAGAGGGAAGAGAGGTGTAGAAAGAGGCAAGAGAGTTGCACAAAGAGGGAAGAGGGGTGCAGAAAGAGGCAAGAGGGGTGCAGAAAGAGGCAAGAGGGGTGCAGAAAGAAGCAAGTGAGGTGCAGAAAGAGGCAAGAGGGGTGCAGAAATAAGGAAGAGGGGTGCAGAAAGAGGCACGAGGGGTGCAGAAAGAAGCAAGGAATGTGCAGAAAGAAACAAAAAAGTACAGAAAGAAGGAACAGAGGTGCAGAAAGAGGCAACAGGGGTGACGAAAGAGGAAAGAGGGATGGAGAAAGAGGCATGGGGGTGCAGAAAGAAGCGAAAGGGGTGCAGAAAGAAGCGAGAGGTGCAGTTAGAAACAAAAGAAGTGCAAAAAGAAGGCACAGAGGTGCAGAAAGAGGCAAAAGGGGTGCAGAAAGAAACAAAAGAAGTGCAGAAAGAAGCAACAGATGTGCAGAAAGAGGCAAGAGTAGTGCAGAAAGAGGGATGAGGGGTACACAAAGAGGCACAAGGGGTGCAGAAAGAAGAAAGAGATGCAGAAAAAAGCAAGAGAAATGCATAAAGAAGCAACAGAGATGCAGAAAGGGGGAAGTGGGGTAGAGAAAGAGGCAAGAGGGATACAGAAAGAAGCAAGAGAGTTGCAGAAAGAAACAAAAGAAGTGCAGAAAGAAGCAACAGAGGTGCAGAAAGAGGCAAGAGGGGAGCAGAAAGATGGAAAATGGGTGAAGAAAGAGGCACAAGGGGTGCAGAAAGAAGAAAGAGACGTGCAGAAAGAAGCAAGAGCTGCAGAAAGAAACAAAAGAAGTGCAGAAAGAAGGAACAGAGTTGCAGAAAGAGGCAAGAGGGGAGCAGAAAGAGGGAAAAGGGGTGTAGAAAGAGGCACAAGGGATGCAGAAAGAAGGGACAGAGGTGCAGAAAGAAGCAAGAGAAGTGCAGAAAGAAGCAACAGTCTCAGAAGGAGGGATGAGGGGTGGAGAAAGAGGCAAGAGAAGTACAGAAAGAAGCAACAGAGATGCAAAAACAGGGAACAGGGGTGGAGAAAGTGGTAAGAGGGGTGCAAAAAGAAGCACAAGTTGTACAGAAAGAAGCAAGAGAGGTGCAGAAAGAAGCTAGAGAAGTGCATAAAGAAGCAACAGAGATGCAAAAAGGGGGAAGTGGGGTAGAGAAAGAGGCAAGAGGGATACAGAAAGAAGCAAGAGAGTTGCAGAAAGAGGGAAAAGGGGTGCAGAGAGAAGCAAGAGAGGTGCAGAAAGAAGCAAGAGAAGAGCATAAAGAAGCAAGTGAAGAGCATAAAGAAGCAACAGAGATGCAGACAGGGGGAAGTGGGGTGGAGAAATAGGCAAGAGGGATACAGAAAGAAGAGAGTTGCAGAAAGAAGCAACAGAGGTGCAGAAAGAGGCAAGAGGGGAGCAGAAAGAGGGAAATTGTATGCAGAAAAAGGCACAAGAGGTGCAGAAAGAAGCAAGAGAGTTGCAGAAAGAAGCAAGAGAAGTGCATAAAGACGCAAGAGAGATGCAGAAAGCGGGAAGTGGGGTGGAGAAAGAGGCAAGAGGGATACAGAAAGAAGCAAGAGAGTTGCAGAAAGAAACAAAAGAAGTGCAGAAAGAAGGAACAGAGTTGCAGAAAGAGGCAAGAGGGGAGCAGAAAGAGGGAAAAGGGATGCAGAAAGAGGCACAAGGGTTGTAGAAAGAAGGGACTGAGGTGCAGAAAGAAGCAAGAGAAGTGCAGAAATAAGCAACAGAGGTGCAGAAAGAGGGATGAGGGTTGGAGAAAGAGGCAAGAGAAGTACAGAATGAAGCAACAGAGATGCAAAAACAGGGAACAGGGGTGGAGAAAGTGGCAAGAGGGCTGCAGAAAGAAACAAAAGAGGAGCAGAAAGAAGGAACAGAGGTACAGAAAGAGGCAAGAGGGGTGCAGAAAGAAACAAAAGAAGAGCAGAAAAAAGGAACAGAGGTGCAAAAAGAGGCAAGAGGGGTGCAGAAAGAAGCATGAGAAGTGTATAAAGAAGCAACAGAGATGCAGAAAGGGGGAAGTGGGGTGGAGAAAGAGGCAAGAGGGATACAGAAAGAAGCAAGAGAGTTGCAGAAAGAAACAAAAGAGGAGCAGAAAGAAGGAACAGAGGTACAGAAAGAGGCAAGAGGGGTGCAGAAAGAAACAAAAGAAGAGCAGAAAAAAGGAACAGAGGTGCAAAAAGAGGCAAGAGGGGGTGCAGAAAGAAGCAAGAGAAGTGTATAAAGAAGTAACAGAGATGAAGAAAGGGGGAAGTGGGGTGGAGAAAGAGGCAAGAGGGATACAGAAAGAAGTAAGAGAGTTGCAGAAAGAAACAAAAGAAGTGCAGAAAGAAGGAACAGAGTTGCAGAAAGAGGCAAGAGGGGAGCGGAAAGAGGGAAAAAGGGTGCAGAAAGAGGCACAAGGGTTGCAGAAAGAAGGGACAGAGGTGCAGAATGAAGCAAGAGAAGTGCAGAAAGAAGCAACAGAGGTGCAGAAAGAGGGATGAGGGGTGGAGAAAGAGGCAAAAGAAGTACAGAAAGAAGCAACAGAGATGAAAAAACAGGGAACAGGGGTGGAGAAAGGGGCAAGAGGGGTGCAGAAAGGAACAAAAGAAGAGCAGAAAGAAGGAACAGAGGTGCAGAAAGAGGCAAGAGGGGTGCAGAAAGAAACAAAAGAAGAGCAGAAAAAAGGAACAGAGGTGCAGAAAGAGGCAAGAGGGGTGCAGAAAGAGGGAAGAGGGGAGCAGAAAGAAGCATGAGTGGTGCAGAAAGAAGCAAGAGAGGTACAGAAAGAAGCAAGAGAAGTGCATAAAGAAGCAACAGAGATGCAGAAAGGGGGAAGTGGGGTGAAGAAAGAGGCAAGAGGGATACAGAAAGAAGCAAAAGAGTTGCAGAAAGATGGAACAGAGGTGCAGAAAGAGGCAAGAGGGGAGCAGAAAGAGGGAAAAGGGGTGCAGAAAGAAGCAAGAGAGGTGCAGAAAGAAGCAAGAGAAGAGCATAAAGAAGCAAGAGAAGAGCATAAAGAAGCAAGAGAAGAGCATAAAGAAGCAACAGAGATGCAGAAAGGGGGAAGTGGGGTGGAGAAAGAGGCAAAAGGGATACAGAAAGAAGAGAGTTGCAGAAAGAAACAAGAAGTGCAGAAAGAAGCAACAGAGGTGCAGAAAGAGGCAAGAGGGTAGCAGAAAGAGGGAAATTGTATGCAGAAAAAGGCACAAGAGGTGCAGAAAGAAGCAAGAGAGTTGCAGAAAGAAGCAAGAGAAGTGCATAAAGATGTAAGAGAGATGCAGAAAGGGGGAAGTGGGGTGGAGAAAGAGGCAAGAGGGATACAGAAAGAAGCAAGAGAGTTGCAGAAAGAAACAAAAGAAGTGCAGAAAGAAGGAACAGAGTTGCAGAAAGAGGCAAGAGGGGAGCAGAAAGGGAAAAGGGGTGCAGAAAGAGGCACGAGGGTTGTAGAAAATAGGGACAGAGGTGCAGAAAGAAGCAAGAGAAGTGCAGAAATAAGCAACAGAGGTGCAGAAAGAGGGATGAGGGTTGGAGAAAGAGGCAAGAGAAGTACAGAATGAAGCAACAGAGATGCAAAAACAGGGAACATGGGTGGAGAAAGTGGCAAGAGGGCTGCAGAAAGAAACAAAAGAGGAGCAGAAAGAAGGATCAGAGGTGCAGAAAGAGGCAAGAGGGGTGCAGAAAGAAACAAAAGTTGAGCTGAAAAAAGGAACAGTGGTGCAGAAAGAGGCAAGAGTGGTACAGAAAGAAGCACGAGTGGTGCAGAAAGAAGCAAGAGAGGTGCAGAAAGAAGCAAGAGAAGTGCATAAAGAAGCAACAGAGATGCAGAAAGGGGGAAGTGGGGTGTAGAAAGAGGCAAGAGGGATACAGAAAGAAGCAAGAGAGTTGCAGAAAGAAACAAAAGAAGTGCAGAAAGAAGGAACAGAGTTGCAGAAAGAGGCAAGAGGGGAGCGGAAAGGGAAAAAGTGTGCAGAAAGAGGCACAAGGGTTGCACAAAGAAGGGACAGAGGTGCAGAATGAAGCAAGAGAAGTGCAGAAAGAAGCAACAGAGGTGCAGAAAGAGGGATGAGGGGTGGAGAAAGAGGCAAGAGAAGTACAGAAAGAAGCAACAGAGATGAAAAAACAGGGAACAGGGGTGGAGAAAGGGGCAAGAGGGGTGCAGAAAGGAACAAAAGAAGAGCAGAAAGAAGGAACATAGGTGCAGAAAGAGGCAAGAGAGGTGTAGAAAGAAACAAAAGAAGAGCAGAAAAAAGGAACGGAGGTGCAGAAAGAGGCAAGAGGGGTGCAGAAAGAGGGAAGAGGGGAGCAGAAAGAAGCATGAGTGGTGCAGAAAGAAGCAAGAGAGGTACAGAAAGAAGCAAGAGAAGTGCATAAAGAAGCAACAGAGATGCAGAAATGGGGTAGTGGGGTGGAGAAAGAGGGATGCAGAAAAAAGCAAGAGAGTTGCAGAAAGAAACAAAATAAGTGCAGAAAGATGGAACAGAGGTGCAGAAAGAGGCAAGAGGGGAGCAGAAAGAGGGAAAAGGGGTGCAGAAAGAAGCAAGAGAGGTGCAGAAAGAAGCAAGAGAGGTGCAGAAAGAAGCAAGAGAAGAGCATAAAGAAGCAAGAGAAGAGCAGAAAGAAGCAACAGAGATGCAGAAAGGGGGAAGTGGGGTGGAGAAAGAGGCAAGAGGGTTAAAGAAAGAAGAGAGTTGCAGAAAGAAACAAGAAGTGCAGAAAGAAGCAACAGTGGTGCAGAAAGAGGCAAGAGGGTAGCAGAAAGAGGGAAATTGTATGCAGAAAAGGGCACAAGAGGTGCAGAAAGAAGCAAGAGAGTTGCAGAAAGAAGCAAGAGAAGTGCATAAAGAAGTAAGAGAGATGCAGAAAGGGGGAAGTGGGGTGGAGAAAGAGGCAAGAGGGATACAGAAAGAAGCAAGAGAGTTGCAGAAAGAAACACAAGAAGTACAGAAAGACGGAACAGAGTTGCAGAAAGAGGCAAGAGGGGAGCAGAAAGAGGGAAAAGGGGCGCAGAAAGAGGCACAAGGGTTGTAGAAAGAAGGGACAGAGGTGCAGAAAGAAGCAAGAGAAGTGCAGAAATAAGCAACAGAGGTGCAGAAAGAAGGATGAGGGTTGGAGAAAGAGGCAAGAGAAGTACAGAATGAAGCAACAGAGATGTAAAAACAGGAACAGGGGTGGAGAAAGTGGCAAGAGGGGTGCAGAAAGAAACAAAAGAGGAGCAGAAAGAAGGTTCAGAGGTGCAGAAAGAGGCAAGAGGGGTGCAGAAAGAAACAAAAGAAGAGCTGAAAAAAGGAACAGTGGTGCAGAAAGAGGCAAGAGTGGTGCAGAAAGAAGCACAAGTGGTGCAGAAAGAAGCAAGAGAGGTGAAGAAAGAAGCAAGAGAAGAGCATAAAGAAGCAACAGAGATGCAGAAAGGGGGAAGTGGGGTGGAGAAAGAGGCAAGAGGGATAAAGAAAGAAGAGAGTTGCAGAAAGAAACAAGAAGTGCAGAAAGAAGCAACAGTGGTGCAGAAAGAGGCAAGAGGGTAGCAGAAAGAGGGAAATTGTATGCAGAAAAGGGCACAAGAGGTGCAGAAAGAAGCAAGAGAGTTGCAGAAAGAAGCAAGAGAAGTGCATAAAGAAGTAAGAGAGATGCAGAAAGGGGGAAGTGGGGTGGAGAAAGAGGCAAGAGGGATACAGAAAGAAGCAAGAGAGTTGCAGAAAGAAACACAAGAAGTACAGAAAGACGGAACAGAGTTGCAGAAAGAGACAAGAGGGGAGCAGAAAGAGGGAAAAGGGGCGCAGAAAGAGGCACAAGGGTTGTAGAAAGAAGGGACAGAGGTGCAGAAAGAAGCAAGAGAAGTGCAGAAATAAGCAACAGAGGTGCAGAAAGAAGGATGAGGGTTGGAGAAAGAGGCAAGAGAAGTACAGAATGAAGCAACAGAGATGTAAAAACAGGGAACAGGGGTGGAGAAAGTGGCAAGAGGGGTGCAGAAAGAAACAAAAGAGGAGCAGAAAGAAGGTTCAGAGGTGCAGAAAGAGGCAAGAGGGGTGCAGAAAGAAACAAAAGAAGAGCTGAAAAAAGGAACAGTGGTGCAGAAAGAGGCAAGAGTGGTGCAGAAAGAAGCACAAGTGGTGCAGAAAGAAGCAAGAGAGGTGAAGAAAGAAGCAAGAGAAGTGCATAAAGAAGCACCAGAGATGTAGAAAGGGGGAAGTGGGGTGGAGAAAGAGGCAAGAGGGATACAGAAAGAAGCAAGAGAGTTGCAGAAAGAAACAAAAGAAGTGCAGAAAGAAGGAACAGAGTTGCAGAAAGAGGCAAGAGGGGAGCGGAAAGAGGGAAAAAGTGTGCAGAAAGAGGCACAAGGGTTGCAGAAAGAAGGGACAGAGGTGCAGAATGAAGCAAGAGAAGTGCAGAAAGAAGCAACAGAGGTGCAGAAAGAGGGATGAGGGGTGGAGAAAGAGGCAAGAGAAGAACAGAAAGAAGCAACAGAGATGAAAAAAACGGAACAGTGGTGGAGAAAGGGGGAAGAGAGGTGCAGAAAGGAACAAAAGAAGAGCAGAAAGAAGGAACAGAGGTGCAGAAAGAGGCAAGAGGGGTGCAGAAAGAAACAAAAGAAGAGCAGAAAAAAGGAACAGAGGTGCAGAAAGAGGCAAGAGGGGTGCAGAAAGAAGCAACAGAGATGCAGAAAGGGGGAAGTGGGGTGGAGAAAGAGGGATACAGAAAGAAGCAAGAGAGTTGCAGAAAGAAACAAAAGAAGTGCAGAAAGATGGAACAGAGGTGCAGAAAGAGGCAAGAGGGAAGCAGAAAGAGGGAAAAGGGGTGCAGAAAGAGGCACAAGTGTTTGCAGAAAGAAGGGGCATAGATGCAGAAAGAAGCGCGAGAAGTGCAGAAAGAAGCAACAGAGGTGCAGAAAGAGGGATGAGGTTTGGTGAAAGCGGCAAGAGAAGTGCAGAAAGAAGCAACAGAGATGCAAAAACAGGGAACAGTGATGGAGAAAGTGGCAAGAGGGGTGAAGAAAGAAACAAAAGAAGAGTAGAAAGAAGGAACAGAGGTGCAGAAAGAGGCAAGAGGGGTGCAGAAAGAAACAAAAGAGCAGAAAGAAGGAACAGAGGTGCAAAAAGAGGCAAGGGGGTGCAGAAAGAAGCACGAGTGGTGCAGAAAGAAGCACGAGTGGTGCAGAAAGAAGCAAGAGTAGTGCAGAAAGAAGGAACAGAGGTGCAGAAAGAGGCAAGAGGGGTGCAGAAAGAGGCAAAAGCGGTGCAGAAAGAAGGAACAGAGGTGCAGAAAGAGGCAAGAGGAGTGCAGAAAGAGGGAAAAGGGGTGCAGAAAGAGGCAAAAGGGGTGCAGAAAGAAAGAAAAGAAGAGCAGAAAGAAGGAACAGAGGTGCACAAAGAGGGAAGAGGGGTGTGAAAGAAGCACGAGGAGTGCAGATGGAAGCAAGAGGAGTGCAGAAAGAAGCAACAGAGGTGCAGAAAGAGGCAAGAGGGGTACAAAAAGAGGGAAGAGGGGTGCAGAAAGAGGCACGTGGGGTGCATAAAGAAGCAAGAAATGTGCAGAAAGAAACAAAAGAAGTGCAGAAATTTAGAACAGAGGTGCAGAAAGAGGCAAAAGGGGTGCAGAAAGCTGGTGGATGGGTGGAGAAAGAGGCAAGGGGGTGCATAAAGAAACAGAAGAAGTGCAGAAAGAAGGAACAGAGGTGCAGAAAGAGGCAAGAGTGGTGCAGAAAGAGGGAAGAGGGGCGCAGAAAGAGGCAAAAGGGGTGCAGCAAGAAGTGACAGGTACAGAAACAAAAGAAGTGCAGAAAGAAGGAACAGAGGTGCAGAAAGAGGCAACTTGGGTGCGGGAAGAGGGGTGTGAAAGAGGCACGAGGGGTGAAGAAAGAAGCAAGAGAGGTGCAGAAAGAAGCAACAGAGGTGCAGAAAGAGGGATGAGGGGTGGAGACAGAGACAAGAGAAGTGCAGAAAGAAGCAACAGAGAGGCAGAAAGGGGGAAGTGGGGTGGATAAAGAGGCAAGAGGGGTGCAGAAAGAAGCAAGAGGTGCAGAAAGAAACAAAATAACTGTAGAAAGAAGGAACAGAGGTGAAGAAAGAGGCACAAGGGGTACAGAAAGAAGCAAGAGAGATGCAGAAAGAAGCAAGAGAAATGCAGAAAGAAGCAACAGAGATGCAGAAAGGGGGAAGTGGGGTTGAGAAAGAGGCAAGAGGGATACAGAAAGAAACGAGAGGTGCAGAAAGGAACAAAAGAAGTGCAGAAAGAATGAACAGAGGTGCAGAAAGAGGCAAGAGGGGTGCAGAAAGAAGGAAGAGGGGTGTGAAAGAGGCACGAGGGGTACAGAAAGAAGCAAGAGAGTTCCAGAAACAAACAAAAGAAGTGCAGAAAGAAGGAACAGAGGTGCAGAAAGAGGCAAGAGGGGTGCATAAAGAGGGAAGAGGGGTGCAGAAAGAGGCCCAAAGGTTGCAGAAAGAAGGGACAGAGGTGCAGAAAGAAGCAAGAGAAGTGCAGAAAGAAGCAACAAAGGTGCAGAAAGAGGGATGAGGGGTGGAGGAAGAGGCAAGAGAAGTGCAGAAAGAAGCAACAGAGATGCAAAAAGGGGGAACAGGGATGTAGAAAGTGGCAAGAGGGGTACAGAAAGAAGCAAGAGAGATGCAGAAAGAAACAAAAGAAGTGCAGAAAGAAGGAACAGAGGTGTAGAAAGAGGGAAGAAGGGTGCAGAAAGAGGCATGAGAGGTGCAGAATGAGGCAAGAGGGGTGCACAAAGAAGCAAGTGAGGTGCAGAAAGAGGCAAATGAGGTGCAGAAAGTAGATATGATTTGCAGAAAGAGGCAAGAAAAGTGCAGAAAAAGAAAGAAAGGTGCAGAAAGAAGCAAGAGTGGCTTGCACACCATTAGCACCAATTTAACACCCACATTTAGCAATAAGTAACAGGTGACCATTCTAGGTTTGCAAAGGACCTTCCACCATTTGAGCTAGAAACAAGGCTTTTTTTGTTCAAATCTGCAGATTAGGCAGCAGATGATGGATTATGTGGCTAATGAAGAAAATGTATAATTGTGCGAAAGTCGGTGCAGCCAAACAGTTGCATAATTCCAGTGGCCCTGCTCATACCTCTGACTAGGTCCAGAAGTGGTCCTCAGTGATTCCTTCTTTTTTGTCTCATTGAGTTCATAGTTTAGCTTTTATGGAAACGAGAAAGACTAAACCTGAGGTTACCATTCCACAACACAGACGGCCATATCACATAATTACTCTCCATAACACATAATCCCACTCTGCATAATTCTTATACACTAAATACCACATCCTTTCTATCCTCATAATTTCACTGCACAACATACCACATAATTCCACTACACACAATGTACATCCACTCCACTCCAAAAAACATTAGTAAAAAACTTCTAGATTTACAACGCCAATAGCTCTAACTCTTGCAAATGCGAGACCTATTACATTACAAATGTTTCTTTGACTGGTAGTCTCATTTGCAGAGTGGTGGAAAAAGGGACTGGGCCTCCAACCAGTGCTCAGGAATTCCGCTGCGTAGGACTTACAGGAGGTACCAAGAGGGCTTCTTGGCCCCCAAAGTCCCTCAGGATTAAAATTGACTTCATCCCCCAACCAGTACTGTGCCAGGAGGCGCGTTTGCAGAGTGGTGGAGAAAGGGGGGCGTGGCCTACGAAGACCTCTTAGCAATGCCACTGTATGGGACTTACTGGAGGTAACAGGAGAGGTAGTTGGCCCCCAAGGACAACCTTGTGGACAACTACCCCTCCTATAACCTCCAGTAAGTCCCACACAGCAGGATTGCTAAGTTCTCATAGCAAGCCACGCCCCTTTTCCCCACCACTCTTCAAACGTGCTCCCTGGTGCGCTCTTGGATGGGGATTAAAGTCCACTTCGCTGCTGGGGGTCCTTAGTGGCGAACTCGCCTACCTGTTAACTCCAGTAAGCCCCACACAGTGGGATTGCTGAGAGGTGGACACAGGCCACACCCCCTTTCTCCACCACTCCTGCAAACGCGCCACATGGCGCACTGCTGCTTGGGGAATGAATTCCAATTCAGGCCTGAGGTCCTCAGGACACAAGGGAACCTCATCACCCCACCAGCAGTGCGCCAAGAGGCGTGTTTGCAGAGTGGTGTAAAAAGGGGTGAGGCCTCGTACCACCTCTCAGCAATCCCACTGTGTGGGGCTTACTGAGGTCCCTGATGGCCTAGTTGGCCCCCAGGGACCCTCACTAGCAACGGGGACTTAATCCCCCAATGCAGAGCATGCCAGGAGGCGCATTTGCAGACTCATGCAGGGAGGGGGCGGAACGGGGCCTTCAGAGAGTTGGCGTTTAAAAAAAATATGTATATATTTTAAAAAGGGGGGCTGTGTGACCCTCCTTCTCTTGAGCCTTTTGTGTCCCGGGGACACCATCCCCCGGGACCTGAGCCATAATTTTTATTATTGAAAAGGAGGGGGGCACGAGGTCCCACTCCTGAGGCAGATTACGGCCCCGGGGATCCCATCCCCTGGGGCTAGGCCTTTTTTTTTTCACAGGGGAGGGGGCCCCCATCCCCAGGCCGATTTCGGCCCGGGGACCCCATCCCCGGGGCCCGGCAAAAATTTATTTTTGGAAGTGGGGCCATGTGGCCCCATTTCCTGGGCCCCTCTTGGCCCCGGAGACCCCATTCCCAGGGGCCTGGCCAGCCATTCTTTTTTTAAAACATTTTGGAGGGGGTCTGTGTGGCCCCCCTCCTGAGGCACATTTTCACCCCGGGGACCCCATCCCCCGGGGCCCGGCCTTATTTATTTATTTAAAAAAATAATTATAAGAGGGAGGGGGCCACGTGGGCCCCATCCCAGGCAACTTCTGGCCCGGGGACCCCATCCCCGGGACCGGCCCTCAACGTTGGGGACCGCGGGGGAGCCCCAATGCCCCTGCGGTCCAAGCCGGCTCCCCACCTCTTGCGGGAGCCGGCACTGCTTTTTATCCAAAAGCAATCTGCTTCACTTCATGGAAGCGAGAGCAGGCTTCCTGCTTTCGCTTCCATGAAGCGATGCAGAATTTGCTATGACAGGACGGGAGCCGTGCTCCCACCCTGCCGTAGCAAACTGCAATGTCCCGGGGGTGGGCACCCCAGGACATTGCTGGAGCCGGCCCTGGGGGATGGCGGTACCCAGGGCCAAGGAGGGCTCCAGGAGGGGGGCCAAGTGGCTGCCTCCCAACATGTATGCAGGGAGATGTTGGTCCCTGGGGCTGGGGGTCTGCAACGGACCCCCGCATTACAATAATTACAGCCCTGGGGAGGTGGTGGTCCCTGGGGCAGTGTGGGGAGGGGCAGGAGCCCCCCCACACTTCTCTAATTCAATTGAAGCCCTGGAGAGGTGGCGGTCCCTGGGGCTTGGGGGGCCCGCGAGGCCCCCCACCCCCATTAAAGTAAAGCCCCGGGGAGGTGGCGGTACCTGGGGTAGCATGGGGGAAGGAGCCCCCACACATTCTTTTGTTAATGAGCCCCGGGGAGGTGGCGGTCCCCGGGGCTGCGGGGGCCATGAGTCCCACGCATACTATCATTAAAGCCCCGGTAGGTGGCAGTCCCCAGGACTGCGGGGGCCCATGTACCATAATAAAACATTACACCCGGGACCTGGCCCACCCGGGGGCTGATTAAAAAGGTTTTTTATTTTTCAGTGGGATTCGCGCACCCAGCGCACCCAGCGCGAATGCCTTCCTGAACCAAGAACCGCCACCGAAATGCACAAGCCTGCACTCTGCAGCCCCCTGACAATGTTCCACCACAACCTACCTCTTCCCCGCTCCCCGACCCCTTCCTCGTTCCCTCCTCCCTGAATGAGGTTTAGCCCAAGACATTGTGCACTCATCAAGGCTATCTCAGGACTTCCCTACCTCAATGTTGCACAGCACGCTGGGTCTTCCGAACAAATATGTATACCTCTACCTGTTTGTGGGATTCCTGCTTTAAATCTGTTGTAAAGCGCTCCGATACCCTCGGGTCTGGCCAGCGCTATATAAAACTTCTTAATAAAATAATAAATAATAAATTAATTTTTTTAAATGCTTGTTTTGGGCCTGGGGGTCCCTGTGGCACCCCCTGAGCAGGCCTAGGGTGTCAAGTGTTTCTGCCTTGCCCCCTTCTCTTGTTTTTTATCCTATTTTTTGCTGTTTTCTTGTGACTTGGTTTTACCGAGTCACAAGATGGCTGCCAACACTTCTTGGTTTGGAGTGTTGACAGCCAATCAAAATGAAGCTCATACTTGGGAGGGTTCGCGAATCCTCCTCGGCCACCATATATCGATTTTATTATTTTTGAATTTCTCAGGAACTACTGAACAGATTTACACCATTTAAAAAGAAGGACGCTTTCTAAACCAAGACCTACCTTGTTGCCAAATGTGGTGTAATTCCGTTCAGCAGTTCGGGCTCTAGCTTTGTCTAAAATTTCCTATGGAGAAAACGCGTTTTGAGACCCCCCTTTGTTCTCTGCCCCCGCTCTACGAATCACCCAGAAACTTTCAAGACAGGAGCTGACCGGAGCGCCCCATTAGTTTCAAACATTTCATGAAGATTCGTCAAATGGCGCCAAAGATATTGGCAAATCAAAATACGCTTTTCCTATAGAAACTAGGTCCTAACTATAACTACCTATATAGTTCGGACCCAGTTTCCATAGAAAAGCGTCTTCTGACTAGGCTATAGCTTTGGCAAAAAGTGTCAAGGTAGGTTCTGTGTGACATGGAAAGTTTAGGGGCGATCCGTGCAGTGGGGACTGAGAAATTGGGGTGCAAAATAAGGGTGTAATGTTAATTCCCATAGGAACATTTAGCCATGTTTACAGCCTAAACCGCTGAATGGACTTACACAAAATTTGGCAGAGAGGTAGATGTTGGTTCAAGGAAGTGCCTTTTGGTGATTTGGTGTAAATCCGTTAAGTAGTTTTTGACAAATTTAAGTTGAAATTTATAGTGATATCTCTGGCCACAAATATTTCGTGACAATTTTGCGATTAATCGCCAATGCTCCCTCCAACAGGAATGCTGTGATTGGCTGGACGCAGCCTGAACAGAAAGTTGCAGCCACCAATTTATCTATTTGGAACAGTTTCCGGGGCTAACAATTTCTGTGAAAGTAAACATAAGGGTTCAGGGTGGAGGTAACCTGACCCCATGTTTCAGAAATGTAAGTGTTAGTGACGCAAGTTATGTGTCTAGACATGATTTTTTTAATCGTACACGATATTCGCAATGCTGCAGCCATCACCAGCGTGACCCACCTCGTGTACCGTTGTGGGGACGTTGTGAGTATCGTGGCGACACCGCTAATATTGGTGGGAATATAAACAATTATATCAGTGAATCATTAATACATTGTATTATATTGAGATTCTGATAAATGTTTTATAAAGTTATTTAGATAGTGATTTATCTAGTGTGATGGTTAGAATTAATTATATAATTATAATTTTTTAATGTTTTGGTGGCTATTGAATTCCTGCTTTTGCTTTCCGCTTTCACAATGTATCCTCAGAGATTGTGAGTACTGACGTCATTACGACCTCCGGCCTCACTGCGAAAATGGGAAATAGGTTTTAGAGATGGTTGTTCCAGAAAGACAATCGAAAAACATGAGTTTGAAGTGTATAGTAATAAACCCCTAGTGTGTATAATACTGTACTATGTGTGCTTATATGTGTTTTTTACTTTATGTGAAAGGCGCAATCGTCGCAGTTAATTTTGTCATTGCGACTCCCTGCATAACTGCGAAAATAGATGGATTTTAAAGAAACTTAGTACAAAAACATGAGTTTAAACATGTTTTTAAAGAAGCATGTACATAGTAATATGTGTAGTGCAATGTTTACAATGGATTTTTTTAGTTAATACTTTTGGATATGCTGATGGAAGTTGAATGTCTGCTGTTTTGCCATTTTGCAATGTATGTGTGATGATTGCGACATTGTTGCAAATTTTTATAATTCTAAGAAAAAAATATTTAACTAGAAAATGAGCAAAATTTTGGGCTCTTGGGTGGCTCTAAGTATATTTTTCAGTATGTGAAATACATTTGCTGATCACAGATTCTCCACAGTAAATGCAACAATGTTGTGCCCACTCAAGAAGTTGATAAAAATAAAACCAGTTAGTAATGTACTTTCTTATAAACAAATAGCAAATCAAAAAATGAGTGGTATATAATTTAAATATAATATACAATATCCATTCATAGAAAGAAAATATAAAAATCTTATAGGCTCACTTTAAAAAAATGGACATTATAATTAAGAAATGACATTTTTTAAAAACCTTAGGAATTCACTGAAAAAAACAAAGGTTACAGGGCAATTATAGTTAGGAATTAGCATTTAAAAAATCTTAGAAATTCACTGAAAAAACCAGTTTACAGGGACGTTATATAGTTAGGCTGACATTTCACTTGTACAAAACCAGAGAAATTCAGCAGTTGAAGTTAGCTGAGCTAACTCGTGCCTCCGCAATGCACTGCTTATGACCTTACATATTACATCACTCATGACATTGTTAGTGACATCATTGATGACATCCCAAATGATGTCACTGATGGCATCATCCACAGAATGAAAATTAGAGTTGTGCTGTTCCTAAATAATCTAGAGTGTAGCAATATACAAAAGACAGTAGGCTACAGAGTCAAAGAGATGGGAATCCATTTCTTTGGAATATAATGCCCTCACACACCCAGTTGGGTGTCATGCTTCATCATCGGGCTGCTCCTCGTCTGGCCGGCGCTGCAATGCCTGACGGGCTCCCAATGAGGGGCACTTTGGCGGAGATCTTTTTCCAAATAGCCGTTTGGTTCCGTGGGGGTGAGGGGCTTAGTGAGTGTAGATGAATGAGTGGTGGGTGATGTTTATGTGAATTAAAACAGAGTTGGGAGTACCAGCAAAAATAATTTTAATTGTGGGGTCTCCTACCCTGATTAAAATAAAAAGGAAAGGCGCAATGCTAAGTTAATGTCTCAGGTGTGGCGCTCTTCCGTGTGGTTGGTCAACATGTTTCTCGCCTATTCTACAAGTCTAGAGGCGATTCGTCAGGACCTAAAGTTAAAAAACTATCTACACTAAGGTGGACCGAAAAAACAATAATGAACTAATGATAGAGGTTTATGCCACCATGACTTACTCTGTCTAATGACTGGTAGTACTGGTTCTACCTATTATGGAGAGAAAATCACATATTAATGCATGATATCAAACCAATAATACGAGTATCAAACACTACTGTCCTGTTCCCTGTGTGTCTAATTCACAGCACACAGTGGTGAGGTGTTACAGGCATATATACACCAGGTGCCAAATGTTATTGTGGTCACATTATGTCTCATGTATGTAGTGACCAAATCAGTGTATTAAAAACCCAAAACTGCAGAAAGAGCACAAGACTCACCCTATTTGGGATATACTACTGCTTCATCAATCCCGGCAGGTCAAGATATGAGGAACTTCCCCATATACTAGAGGGGTATACAGATGAAAGGAACAGTTAAGAACTGCCAGCTTGCGAAGTTGATCGCGCTTAAATTAAATAAACTAGAGGATTTGATATGCCTCCTTAAAATATATAGTAACATGCTCCTACATCACGCTATCTGTTACATGGAAAAGTGAACATATTTCAAGGGAGTTCTTTAAAGTTGCCCAAATCATAAAAAGTCATAGTCCCTGTTATGATGGAAATACACAGGCTTCATATTTGTTACCGAAGTTAGGTTAAGGAAATAAAAAAGAAAAAAGAGGGGGGTAGGGAAAGTGCATCTACCTAGTTGACTGTGTTTAAAATGGCTGAGAAACCATTTAACAGGGGTTAGCAGTAGGGAACAACAACAGACCACCAAGGTTAACAAAGTACTCACGTTTGCGTAGTACGCAATATGTCCAGGGACCTACCCACTGCTGCCGGGACCGGGAGGTATGGTGTAGTGCGAAAGCCCGGTTTAAATACCTGCTACTCCTCCTCATTAACTCGTGATTGCTACCAGCTGTTGCTGGACCGCTCGCGTGTGTGAGGGCAGTCATTGTGCTGGTCTCCACACTGCGGGCGCCATATTGGAGTGGGTACGATAACTTGGGCCGCTGGTCAGATTCTACCTATAACTGCTCTGGAAACATCCTCAATTGGGTGCAGGGTTTGAGAGGTTGTTGAATTAGTAAAATTATTGAGGGATTTTACTGGTTGGCGACCACCATGAGTTTGGCGCTACCTCTGTTCTTAGTAAACAGAAAAGAAAAGAAAAATGGGGGCCATTTTGAAGTCTATGGAAAGTTTGGAGGCCATTTTGGAGTGGAGTAAAAGTCACACTAAGGCTTCATCATCATCTCCTAAACGGTGTCCCCAGTATGTAATATAACATGCAATGTGAATCTTAATGTACGGGTTCCAGTGAAGGTCAAAAAGTGTCAATGATGCAGTAATAAGATACTATTCCAAAGGAGTTTTAAGTGCGTAAAGCACTCCAAGGAATGTCTTCATTCAGTCCTTGTGTGTCAGAAGACAGACGATGCACCCATCTTTGTTCTTTGTAAAACAAAGCTTCTTTGCTGATTTTAGTGAATGTTTCAAGAATCACCCAACGGAAAGAGTCTGGTGAATGTTGGGTGTTAAAGAAGTGTGTGCACATTTTGGCATTCACTTTTTGACACCGGAAATTACTGCGATGTTCCTTGATTCTCACTTTGACCGGACGTGTGGTCATCCCTATGTATCTGAGATTACAAGGGCACGTAATCATATAAATGCAATTTGTCGTATTACAATTAGTGTGCTTACGCAATTCCCATGTGAAGGTTGCATTGAAGATGATATTCTTAGTCACAGCTGTGAGGGCGCAAACTGTGCAAGTGCTGCACGGGTAGTGACCCTGAACAGGCGGAAGGTCCCACAGCTGTCTCTGTGTGTTAACCGTTCATATCTTAGGCCTCTTGTGGATCAGTATGTCTTTCAAATTCCTTGATCGTTTGAAAGCAAAGCGTGGTTGTTCAAGGGTCATGCTTCCAGTATTTAATATGCCCCAATGTTTCTTGATAACATTTTTTATCCTATTGGAGGCTGGATTGTATGTCGTTACACATGTCAAGGTCTCTGTTTGTGCTTTTGTCTAGGTTCTAATAGAGCCTCCCTGTTATTGTTTCTTGCACGTTTTTTTGAAAGGGCAATACTGCGTGCGGGATATTCACGATGTGTAAGATTTTTTGCCAATGTTTCTGCTTCTGTTTTATAGTCCTCCACTTGACTACAGTTTCTGCGGAGTCTCAGAAACTGTCCCACTGGAAGATTCTCTTTAAGGGCACGCGGATGGCAACTACTGAACAGTAGAAGGCTGTTGCGATCCGTTGGCTTCCTATATATTGTTGTGCTCAAGGTACCATTATCTAGCCTTATCAAGAGATCAAGGAACGGTATTTGGTTGTCTGAAATGGAGCTTGTGAATCTGAGGTATGGATTCAAGGTGTTAATCCACATGCAGAAATCATTACATGTATCCACATCGCCTCGCCAGAAGATGATTATATCATCTATAAACCGCTTCCAGAGGCATAGATTTTCATGGTATGGGTTAGAGTCGTTCAAAATGAATTCCTCCTCAAAAGAGGCCATGTATAAACAGGCTACACTAGGGGCCATGGTGCTCCCCATGGAAGTTCCCTGAGTCTGATGGTATAATTGACCTTTGAATTCGAAACAATTCTCGGCCAAAACCAGTGTTGCTAGTTCCAGAACGAACCTGCTGGGTGTGGGCGAGTTCCAGGCTGATTTGTTGAAGGCTTCCTCAATCACACCTAGAGTGGCCCTCTGCGGGATATTTGTGTAGAGGGCTTCTACATCTAGGGTGACCAATAGACTGATGTTACTGGCGTTGGGGAAGTTCGCTAGTAGACGTAGCACGTCAGCGGTGTCCTGTAGATATGAGGGTGTCTGTTTTACCAATGGCTGTAAGAAGTGATCGCAAAACTTGGACAAGGGTTCAAGTATTGAGTCTATCCCAGGTACTATGGGACGTCCTGGGACTGGTTGAACGCCCTTGTGGATTTTTGGCAGTGTATAAAAATATGGAGTTTTAGGATCTTTCTTGATCAAAAATTCCGCCTCCTTTTTGCTTAGCCAACCATGGCTTTCTGCCGAGAAAACCATTGATGTTATGGTTTGGTGTAATCGTGTCCCGGGACTACTAGCGATAGGCGTGTAGTACTGCCGATTCTCTAATTGCCGTTGGCATTCAATGTCATAGTCACTGGTGGCCATTATCACAGTGGCTCCCCCTTTATCTGCCTGTTAGATGGTTATGGAGGTGTCATTGGCAAGAGAGTTAACAGCCGTCAACTCTTCATTAGAGAGGTTTTTGAAATGTTTCTTAGTTGCACCACTCCCTAGATCTTTAAGTACGGCCTGTTCGAAGGTTAAAACTTTGTTGGGTACCATCCCATTGTTGGGAGTAAATGTCGAGGCATTATGTAAACCAGAATCGGTTTGCTGTGGTGTTGGTGTCTCATTAAAGAAGGCTTTGAGGCGTACCTTCCGAAAGAATTTTTGTAGTTTGCACTGTTCCTGGAACCTGTCTGTCCTGGGAGTTGGAACATACCCAAGTCCCTTTTCTAGGACTCTTGTCTCGATATCTGTCAGAGTCCTTTGAGAGAGATTAACAATCAGGGTCTCCTTTTGGTGTGGCTCCGGGTTTCCACCACATTCTGGTTGGATTCCTGCCATTGAACTCTTCTCTGTTGTTGTTGCTGATTCCCTCTTTTTCTTCCGCGCCCTCTGCCCCAACCTCTTTCTAAAAAAGGCTGGATGTTGCCAGTAGGGTAAAACTGTGGGGGCCCTTGAGGGTACATGGGGTATGGCCAGAAACCAGGCCCCTGGTATTGGGGTACTTGGAATCCTGCAAAGCCTTGTCGGCCTCCCCTTCTACGCTGGTTAAAGCCCCACTCTTCCGAACTTGAGTCGCTATTAGTGGATGAGCCTCTTCTAGTCGAGTTGGAGCCCACATCAGAGGTGTTGTTAGAATCTGGGGGAACATAATCGGTTTTAAGGTATGGGTAAACCTTCTCCTTATCAAACTTACGAATGTCTTTTTGTAGCTTAGTTACTTTCTGCTTCATTAAGTATTCTTTATGTTCCGCTATTTCATTATTTAGCTCAGTTAGTTTGAGCTTAAAAGCAGCGGTAGTAGACATGACGCTCTTAATGGCCCCTTCTGCTACCTGGATTCTCGCCAATAGCGCATCCGCTATTCTCTTAGCTGTGTTGATTATCAAGATCAAAAGATCCCTAGTACATTTCCACGATACCAGGGACCATTCTTTCTTGAATGTCCCATCTTCCAGGAATAGACGGGGAAAATTACGTACTATTAGGCCATTAGGTGCTATATTGGCCCTCAGATATTCCGTCATTAACGCGCCATGTAAGGTTATTTTTACCCATTCGCGTTTCAAAGAGGACAGGGATTGCCAGTCCTCAGACTGGCTCCCTGTGGCAGTGCTACTCTCTGTTCCTAAAATAGAGGGAGCTCGTAGAATTTCTGCAGCTTGATCATCTCCGAAGCTAAGTCCTTGTTCCTCCATGATGCTGAGGATATAGGTGTGCTTCAAGGGGTGGGTGGGATAATAAAAGTGGCAAAAACCCAACCGAATGGGTTGTGCCAACAAAAAGTGTAGGGGGACAAAATATAGTATTTACCCACCAAAACACAAAATTGAGTCTCACGGGAGACCCGTGCTCATCAATATTCACAAATAGAGGGACAAAGGGCTTTTATCCATGAGGTCCAGCACAAATGCCCAAATGCAATATGAAAATTAGAGTTGTGCTGTTCCTAAATAATCTAGAGTGTAGCAATATACAAAAGACAGTAGGCTACAGAGTCAAAGAGATGGGAATCCATTTCTTTGGAATATAATGCCCTCACACACCCAGTTGGGTGTCATGCTTCATCATCGGGCTGCTCCTCGTCTGGCCGGCGCTGCAATGCCTGACGGGCTCCCAATGAGGGGCACTTTGGCGGAGATCTTTTTCCAAATAGCCGTTTGGTTCCGTGGGGGTGAGGGGCTTAGTGAGTGTAGATGAATGAGTGGTGTGTGATGTTTATGTGAATTAAAACAGGGTTGGGAGTACCAGCAAAAATAATTTTAATTGTGGGGTCTCCTACCCTGATTAAAATAAAAGGAAAGGCGCAATGCTAAGTTAATGTCTCAGGTGTGGCGCTCTTCCGTGTGGTTGGTCAACATGTTTCTCGTCTATTCTACAAGTCTAGAGGCGATTCGTCAGGACCTAAAGTTAAAAACTATCTACACTAAGGTGGACCGAAAAAACAATAATGAACTAATGATAGAGGTTTATGCCACCATGACTTACTCTGTCCAATGACTGGTAGTACTGGTTCTACCTATTATGGAGAGAAAATCACATATTAATGCATGATATCAAACCAATAATACGAGTATCAAACACTACTGTCCTGTTCCCTGTGTGTCTAATTCACAGCACACAGTGGTGAGGTGTTACAGGCATATATACACCAGGTGCCAAATCTTATTGTGGTCATCCACAGAATCTCTGACGCACCCACACACACACCATATAACCTTTCATACACCCACTCCAACTTCCACACTGCCATTCTCAAAAGCATTGACACACCCATACCAGTACTTACACACCCACTCATTCATAGGACTACACACACATCCACTCAGTCACCCATACAGCCACACATACACCAACTTGCTCACTAGTCCAGCCACTGATTTATCCACTCATGCAAACATACAGGCAATCACATACTGTCAGTCATACATAGAGCTACTCACATACCTACTCACTCACCCATAAATGTATCACACAGCCACTTACTCACCTATACAGTTATACACACACCCACTCACTTATTCACATAGATACTAACAGATAATCACCTATACAGTCACTGACACAAGCAACTCACTGACCAATACAGCCACTGATATATCTACTCATACACCCATACAGCCACTCATACACTGTCAGTCACCCATAGAGCTATTCACACGCCTAGTCAGTCACCCATTGACTCAATTACACAGCCACTTACTCACATATACAGTTATACACACACCCACTCACTTATTCATACAGATAGTAAAACATACTCACCTATACAGTCACTGACACAAGCACACACTCACCCATACGGCCACTCTCGTTCTCACTCAATCACAAATATAGTCACTCATATACTCCAACACTCACCTATACTGCCTTTCACATATGCAGTTACTTACCCATATGCCACTGACACATCCATTCGCTCAGCGACACATCCATACCCACACTGCGTCATCCATATAGCAGTCCCAGATGCACTAACCCATACAGCCACTGACTCACCCACACACTCCTCCATGCAGACAGTCACACACCCCCTCACCCACCCACACAGACACTCATACAGGTACTCAGACAACCAATCAATCCCCCATACAGCCACTCACGTACCCACTCACCAACCCATATGGCCACATAGAAACCAACTGACAGACTGATACAGACACTCACACAACCTATTTACTCACCCATACATTCACTGAGACATCTAATCCCTCAGTTAGTCAGTCACACACCCACTGATTCACCTATACACCTTGGTATATATATTTAACACCCATAATTTTTTTTAAAACACCCAGAGTCACTGGATAATGTCATCAGTGATGTAATTTGGGATTTCATCAGTGATGTCACTGACCATGTCATGAGTGGTGTAATATGTGAGGTCATAAGCAGTTCATTGCAGGGGCATGATTTATAGTTAGCTCAGCTAACTATAACTGCCGAATTTCTCTGGTTTTGTCTGTGTGAAATGTCAGCCTAACTATAACGTCCCTGTCACCTGTGTTTTTTCAGTAAATATATATATGTGTGTGTATATATATATATATATATATATATATATATATATATATATATATATATATATATTCACTGAAAAAACCATAGGTTTTAGGGACAGTTATAGTTAGTTGGACATTTCACTCGTACAAAACCATAGAAATTCCCCGTTATAGTTAGTTCAGCTAACTATAACTCGCGCCCCGCAATGCACTGCTGATGACGTCACATATTACATCACTCATGACATGGTCAGTGACATCACTGATGACATCTCAAATGACATCACTGATGACATCATCCAGTGACTGTGTGTTTCTGTAAAGTTTAAATATGTTTAATATATATAGGGAAAGGCGTATTGAAGAATGAGTGGGTGTATAAGTGTCTGAATGGATGATTTAGTACGTGAGTGACTGACTCTACAAGTAAGTGATTAAACGTATCTTACTGAATGCATGGGTTAGTGACTAAACTGTGTGAATGTCTGTATCTGTCTGTTTGTTGGTGTGTAAGTGGATGCATGGATTTGCGAATAGCTACATGAGTGTCTATATGGGTTATTGATTGGTTCTCTGAGTATCTGTATGGCTGCCTGAGTGTTTGTGTGGGTGGGGTGTGTGTGACTCTGTACATAGATGTGTGAGTGGGTGATTCACTGGGTGCATAATTTCAAGAGTGCATCTGTGATGGACTGCTTGGGTGGGTGAGTGTGTGTATGGGTGTGTTAGTGAGTGAATGTATATCTCAGTGGTACATGTGCGAGTAACTATATATGTAAAAGGCAGTATATATGTGTGTTAGAGTATTTAAATGGCTATAAGTGAGAGTGTGTGATAGTGAGAGTGGCTGTATGGATGCGTGTGTGCTTGTATCAGTTATTGTATAAGAGCGTAAGAATGTGCTAGTATTTGTATGAGCAAGTGAGCTGGTGTGTGTATAACTGTATAGGTGAGTAAATGGGTGTGTGATACATTTTTTGCATGACTGACTAGGTGTGTGAGTACCTCTATGGATGAGTGGCGGTGTGTGAGTGTTTATATAGGTGTATGAGTGCATATGATAGTCCTGTACTGAGTGACTGTAAGTATGAGTGACTGTACGGGTGAGTGAGTGGATGTGTGTGTAGACCTAAGAATCAGTGAGTGGATATGTAGTTTTTGGTGTTGGAGTGTCTATGGTTTTGAGAATGGCAGTCTGTAATTTAGAGTGGGTGTATCAAAAGTTATATTAGGGTGTGAGAAGATGCATGAAATTATCACATGGATGATGTCATCAGTGATGTCATTTGAGATGTCATCAGTGATGTCACTGACCATGTCATGAGTGATGTAATATGTGACGTCATCAGCAGTGCATTGCGGAGCGCGAGTTATAGTTAGCTGAACTAACTATAACGGGGGAATTTCTATGGTTTTGTACGAGTGAAATGTCCAACTAACTATAACTGTCCCTAAAACCTATGGTTTTTTCAGTGAATTTCAAAGGTTTTTTAAATGCTAATTTCTAACTATAACGTGTCTGAAACCTATGGTTTTTTCAGTGAATTTCAAAGGTTTTTTAAATGCTAATTTCTAACTATAACGTGCCTGAAACCTATGATTTTTTAAGTGAATTTCAAAGGTTTTTTAAATGCTAGTTTCTAACTATGCCTACAGAGGTAGGACATGTGAAGTAGAAGAAAAAACGCACAGAAAGAAGCAAAAGAAATGCAGAAAGAAGCGACAGAAGTCCACAAAGACGAAGAAAAGTGCAGGAATAAGCAAGACATGTGCAGAAGGAGCCACCAGAGGAGCAGAAAGAGGCCTTGTTGCAAAATCATCCTGTGCCCACAACTTTTTCAGACGGGTACTGGTGGTAACTGACTCTGACTAACCAGAGCCAGTGCTATGCTAAAAGACACTTAGAATACAGTGAAAACACCTACATACACTAGGGAACACTATGCGTTGGGGTACCCCTGTGATTAGCATGACCTCCTCTGCAAGTCCCTAGTACATAATAGGGCAGGGGATTAAAACTACCTCTTAAAACGCGCTACAGGGCGCGTTTGCACAGTGGTGAAGGGAGGGGGCCTGAGGTGACATGTGTGCAAACGCGCCCCGTGGCGCATTTTAAGTTGCGGGATTAAGTCCCCTTGAATCCTGAGGGTCCCTGGGGCCCAACTAGCCCCCAGGTACCTACAGTTAGGACCACAGAGCTGAGTTGCAGAGAGGCGTTCCGAGGCAACGCACCTTTTTTCACCTCTCTGCAACGCAACTCTGTTGTGCTTACTGAAGGTACCTGGTGGGCTACTTGGCCCCCAGGGTCACTCAGGATTCAAAGGGAATTAATTCCCCAACTTAAAACGCACCACAGGGCGTGTTTGCGCACATGTCACCTGAGGCCCCACCCCCTCCCTTCACCACTGTGCAAACGCGCCCCGTGGAGCGTTTTAAGTTGGAGGATTAGGTCACCTTGAATCCTGAGGGTCCCTGGGGCCCAACTAGCCCACCAGGTACTTCCAGTAAGCACCACAGGCCTGCGTTGCAACGCCTGTAACAAATTGTGCAGTTGTGTTTAGGTAGTGAAGAGGGTCGTGCTGGGGGTAGTGTTTTAGGGTTTAGGGTAGTGCAGTGGTGTTTGTGTAGTGTAGGGGGTCATGCTGGGGGTAGATTTAGGGTTTAGGGTAGTGCAGTGGTGTTTGGGTAGTATAGGGAGTCATGCTGGGGAGTGTTTTAGGGTTTAGTGTAGTGCAGTGGTGTTTGGGTAGTGTAGGGGGTCGTGCTGGGGGTAGTGATTTAGGGTAGTGCAGTGGTTTTTGGGTAGTGTAGGGGGTACTGCTGGGGGTAGTGTTTTAGGGTTTAGGGTAGTGCAATGGTGTTTGGGTAGTGTAGGGGGTACTGCTGGGGGTAGTGTTTTAGGGTTTAGGGTAGTACAGTGGTGTTTGGGTAGTGTAGGTGGTACTGCTGGGGGTAGTGTTTTAGGATTTAGGGTAGTGCAGTGGTGTTTGGGTAGTGTAGGGGTTCGTGCTGGGGGTAGTTTTTTAGGGTTTAGGGTAGTGCAGTGGTGTTCGGGTAGTGTAGGGGGTCGTGCTGGGGGTAGTGTTCTAGGGTTTAGGGTAGTGCAGTGGTGTTCGGGCAGTGTAGGGGGTCGTGCTGGGGGTGGTGTTTTAGGGTTTAGGGCAGGGCAGTGGTGTTCGGGCAGTGTAGGGGGTCGTGCTGGGGGTGGTGTTTCAGGGTTTAGGGCAGTGCAGTGGTGTTCGGGCAGTGTAGGGGGACGTGCAGGGGTGGTGTTTCAGGGTTTAGGGCAGCGCAGTGGTGTTCGGGCAGTGTAGGGGGTCGTGCAGGGGTGGTGTTTCAGGGTTTAGGGCAGTGGTGTTCGGGCAGTGTAGGGGTCGTGCTGGAGGTGGTGTTTCAGGGTTTGGGGCAGTGCAGTGGTGTTCGAGCAGTAAAGGGGGTCGTGCTGGGGGTGGTGTTTCAGGGTTTAGGGCAGTGCAGTGGTGTTCGGGCAGTGTAGGGGCGGTGCAGGGGGTGGTGTTTCAGGGTTTAGGGCAGTGCAGTGGTGTTCGGGCAGTGTAGGGGTGGTGCAGAGGGTGGTGTTTCAGGGTTTAGGGCAGTGCAGTGGTGTTCGGGCATTGTAGGGGGTCGTGCAGGGGGTGATGTTTCAGGGTTTAGGGCAGTGCAGTGGTGTTCGGGCAGTGTAGGGGGTCGTGCTGGGGCTGGTGTTTCAGGGTTTAGGGCAGTACAGTGGTGTTTGGGCAGTGTAGTGGGTCGTGCTGGGGCTGGTGTTTCAGGGTTTAGGGCAGTGCAGTGATGTTCGGGCAGTGTAGGGGGTTGTGCTGGGGCTGGTGTTTCAGGGTTTAGGGTAGTGCAGTGGTGTTCGGGCAGTGTAGGTGGTGGTGCTGGGGCTGGTGTTTCAGGGCTTAGGGCAGTGCAGTGGTGTTCGGGCAGTGTAGGGGGTCTTGCTGGGGCTGGTGTTTCAGAGTCTAAGGCAGTGCAGTGGTGTTCGGGCAGTGTAGGGGTCTTGCTGGGGCTGGTGTTTCAGGGTTTAGGGCAGTGCAGTGGTGTTCGGGCAGTGTAGGGGGTCATGCTGGGGGTGGTGTTTCAGGGTTTAGGGCAGTGCAGTGGTGTTCGGGCAGTGTAGGGGGTCGTGCTGGGGCTAGTGTTTCAGGGTTTAGGGCAGAGCAATGGTTTTCAAGCAGTGTAGGGGGTTGTGCTGGAGGTGGTGTTTCAGGGTTTAGGGCAGTGCAGTGGTGTTCGGGCAGTGTAGCGGGTCTTGCTGGGGTGGTGTTTCAGGGTTTAGGGCAGTGGTGTTCAGGCAGTGTAGGGGGTCTTGCTGGGGGTGATGTTTCAGGGTTTAGGGCAGTGCAGTGGTGTTCGGGCAGTGTAGGGGGTCGTGCTGGGGGTGGTGTTTCAGGGTTTAGGGCAGTGCAGTGGTGTTCTGGCTGTGTAGGGGGTCGTGCAGGGGGTGGTGTTTCAGGGTTTAGGGCAGTGCAGTGGTGTTCGGGCAGTGTAGGGGGTCGTGCTGGGGGTGGTGTTTCAGGGTTTAGGGCAGTGCAGTGGTGTTCGGGCAGTGAAGGGTGTCGTGCTGAGGGGTGGTGTTTCAGGGTTTAGGGCAGTGCAGTGGTGTTTGGGCAGTGTAGGGGGTCGTGCAGGGGGTGGTGTTTCAGGGTTTAGGGCAGTGCAGTGGTGTTCGGCCAGTGTAGGTGGTCTTGCTGGGGGTGGTGTTTCAGGGTTCAGTGCAGTGGTGTTCGGGCAGTGTATGGGGAGGTGCTGGGGGTGGTGTTTCAGGGTTTAGGGCAGTGCAGTGGTGTTCCAGCAGTGTAGGGGGTCGTGCAGGGGGTGGTGTTTCAGGGTTTAGGGCAGTGCAGTGGTGTTTGGGCAGTGTAGGGGGTCGTGCTGGGGGTGGTGTTTCAGGGTTTAGGGCAGTGCAGTGGTTTTCGGGCAGTGTAGGGGGTCGTGCAGGGGGAGGTGTTTCAGGGTTTAGGGCAGTGCAATGGTGTTTGGGCAGTGTAGGGGGTCATGCAGGGGGTGGTGTTTCAGGGTTTAGGGCAGTGCAGTGGTGTTCGGCCAGTGTAGGTAGTCTTGCTGGGGGTGGTGTTTCAGGGGTTAGTGCAGTGGTGTTTGGGCAGTGTAGGGGGTCTTGCTGGGGGTGGTGTTTCAGGGTTTAGGGCAGTGCAGTGTTGTTCGGGCAGTGTAGGGGGTCGTGCTGGGGCTGGTGTTTGAGGGTTTAGGGCAGTGCAGTGGTGTTCGGGCAGTGTAGGGGTTCGTGCTGGGGCTGGTGTTTCAGGGTTTAGGGCAGTGCAGTGGTTTTCGGGCAGTGTAGGCGGTCGTGCTGGGGCTGGTGTTTCAGGGTTTAGGGCAGTGCAGTGGTGTTCGGGCAGTGTAGGGGTCTTGCTGGGGGTGGTGTTTCAGGGTTTAGGGCAGTGGTGTTCAGGCAGTGTAGGGGGTCTTGCTGGGGGTGATGTTTCAGGGTTTAGGGCAGTGCAGTGGTGTTTGGGCAGTGTAGGGGGTCGTGTTGGGGGTGGTGTTTCAGGGTTTAGGGCAGTGCAGTAGTGTTCCGGCAGTGTAGGGGGTCGTGCAGGGGGTGGTGTTTCAGGGTTTAGGGCAGTGCAGTGGTGTTCGGGCAGTGTAGGGGGTCGTGCTGGGGTGGTGTTTCAGGTTTAGGGCAGTGCAGTGGTGTTCGGGCAGTGTAGTGTTTCGTGCTGAGGGGTGGTGTTTCAGTGTTTAGGGCAGTGCAGTGGTGTTTGGGCAGTGTAGGGGGTCGTGCAGGGGGTGGTGTTTCAGGGTTTAGGGCAGTGCAGTGGTGTTCGGCCAGTGTAGGTGGTCTTGCTGGGTGTGGTGTTTCAGGGTTTAGTGCAGTGGTGTTCGGGCAGTGTATGGGGTCGTGCTGGGGTGGTGTTTCAGGGTTTAGGGCAGTGCAGTGGGGTTCCAGAAGTGTAGGGGGTCGTGCAGGGGGTGGTGTTTCAGGGTTTAGGGCAGTGCAGTGGTGTTTGGGCAGTGTAGGGGGTCGTGCTGGGGGTGGTGTTTCAGGGTTTAGGGCAGTGCAGTGGTGTTTGGGCAGTGTAGGGGGTCGTGCAGGGGAGGTGTTTCAGGGTTTAGGGCAGTGCAGTGGTGTTTGGGCAGTGTAGGGGGTCGTGCTGGGGGTGGTGTTTCAGGGTTTAGGGCAGTGCAGTGGTGTTTGGGCAGTGTAGGGGGTCATGCAGGGGGAGGTGTTTCAGGGTTTAGGGCGGTGCAGTGGTGTTCGGCCAGTGTAGGTGGTCTTGCTGGGGGTGGTGTTTCAGGGGTTAGTGCAATGGTGTTTGGGCAGTGTACGGGGTTGTGCTGGGGCTGGTGTTTCAGGGTTTAGGGCAGTGCAGTGGTGTTCCGGAAGTGTAGGGGGTCGTGCAGGGGTGGTGTTTCAGGGTTTAGGGCAGTGCAGTGGTGTTTGGGCAGTGTAGGGGGTCGTGCTGGGGGTGGTGTTTCAGGGTTTAGGGCAGTGCAGTGGTGTTTGGGCAGTGTAGGGGGTCGTGCAGGGGGAGGTGTTTCAGGGTTTAGGGCGGTGCAGTGGTGTTTGGGCAGTGTAGGGGGTCATGCAGGGTGTGGTGTTTCAGGGTTTAGGGCAGTGCAGTGGTGTTCGGCCAGTGTAGGTGGTCTTGCTGGGGGTGGTGTTTCAGGGGTTAGTGCAATGGTGTTTGGGCAGTGTACGGGGTTGTGCTGGGGCTGGTGTTTCAGGGTTTAGGGCAGTGCAGTGGTCTTCAGGCAGTGTAGGGGGTCGTGCTGGGGGTGGTGTTTCAGGGTTTAGGGCAGTGCAGTGGTGTTCGGGCAGTGTAGGGGTCATGCTGGGGCTGGTGTTTCAGGGTTTAGGGCAGTGCAGTGGTGTTCGGGCAGTGTAGGGGGTCGTGGTGGGGGTGGTGTTTCAGGGTTTAGGGCAGTGCAGTAGTGTTCGGGCAGTGTAGGGGGTCGTGCTGAGGCTGGTGTTTCTCGGTTTAGGGCAGTGCAGTGGTGTTCGGGCAGTGTAGGCGGTCGTGCTGGGGCTGGTGTTTCAGGGTTTAGGGCAGTGCAGTGGTGTTCGGGCAGTGTAGGGGGTCGTGCTGGGGGTGGTGTTTCAGGGTTTAGGGCAGTGCAGTGGTGTTCAGGCAGTGTAGGGGGTCATGCTGGGGCTGGTGTTTCAAGGTTTAGGGTAGTGCAGTGGTGTTCGGGCAGTGTAGGGGGTCGTGCTGGGGCTGCTGTTTCAGGGTTTTGGGCAGAGCAGTGGTGTTCGGGCAGTGTAGGGGGTCGTGCTGGGGGTGGTGTTTCAGGGTTTAGGGCAGTGCAGTGGTGTTCGGGCAGTGTAGGGGGTCGTGCTGGGGGTGGTGTTTCAGGGTTTAGGGCAGTGGTGTTCGGGCAGTGTAGGGGGTCTTGCTGGGGGTGATGTTTCAGGGTTTAGGGCAGTGCAGTGGTGTTCGGGCAGTGTAGGGGTCTTGCTGGGGGTAGTGTTTCAGGGTTTAGGGCAGTGCAGTGGTGTTCGGGCAGTGTAGGGGGTCGTGCTGGGGGTGGTGTTTCAGGGTTTAGGGCAGTGCAGTGGTGTTCGGGCAGTGTAGGGGGTCGTGAAGGGGTGGTGTTTCAGGGTTTAGGGCAGTGCAGTGGTGTTCGGGCAGTGTAGGGGGTCATGCTAGGGGTGGTGTTTCAGGGTTTAGGGCAGTGCAGTGGTGTTCGGGCAGTGTAGGGGGTCGTGCAGGGGCTGTTGTTTCAGGGTTTAGGACAGTGCAGTGGTGTTCGGGCAGTGTAGGGGGTCATGCTGGGGGTAGTGTTTTAGGGTTTATGGTAGTGCAGTGGTGCTTGTGTAGTGTAGGGGGTCGTGCTGGGGGTAGTGTTTTAGGGTTTAGGGTAGTGCAGTGGTGTTTGTGTAGTGTAGGGGTCATGTTTTAGGGTAGTGCAGTGGTGTTTGGGTAGTGTAGGGGGTCATGCTGGGGGTAGTGTTTTAGGATTTAGGTTAGTGCAGTGGTGTTTGGGTAGTGTAGGGGGTCGTGCTGGGGGTAGTGTTTTAGGGTTTAGGGTAGTGCAGTGGTGTTTGTGTAGTGTAGGGGGTCGTGCTGGGGGTAGTGTTTTAGGGTTTAGGGTAGTGCAGTAGTGCTTGTGTAGTGTAGGGGTCGTGCTGGGGGTAGTGTTTTAGGGTTTAGGGTAGTGCAGTGGTGTTTGTGTAGTGTAGGGAGTCATGTTTTAGGGTAGTGCAGTGGTGTTTGGGTAGTGTAGGGGGTCGTGCTGGGGGTAGTGTTTTAGGGTTTAGGGTAGTGCAGTGGTGTTTGTGTAGTGTAGGGGGTCATGCTGGGGGTAGTGTTTTAGGGTTTAGGATAGTGCAGTGGTGCTTGTGTAGTGTAGGGGGTCGTGCTGGGGGTAGTGTTTTAGGGTTTAGGGTAGTGCAGTGGTGTTTTTGTAGTGTAGGGGGTCATGTTTTAAGATGCAACGCTCCAATACCTGACCAGTCTGCACTACATAAAACTGCACAAAAACTAAAAATAAAAAGTGTTTTGCACACTTTTGTCATTGGGCTATATGTGGGCTACATCTGGGTAATATTTGTGCTACATTTGGGCTCTTTTTTCACTGGTGGCTGTGAGAAGTTGGCCTGGCATATGCTGTCCACTAATTATAGTGGGCACCTTGCACCAGTCCAAACAACCCCTTATTGGAGATAGGTTAAAGACAACCTTTATTGAAAGCTATCCTAGTGGTAGCTATGGAGAGCAGCCTTCAGGCTAAGTCTTGAAGGAATGTAAAGCAGCTTGTTTTACCAGTCTATAATCTCTTGAGTGACCAAATGAAAGAGCACCACACCAGGTATATATTCAAAATATATGTATTTATTGCTAAACACACCCCTCTAGTCTCTTTATGAGGCTAGAGTTCGAAGTACATAAGTTATAAGTTATTAAATCACAGTAATAGCACAAATACACGTTTGGGCCCTAGGGGCGTACCAAACCATATACCAATAAAGTGGTATGCGAACCACGACTGAACTAGACACTAGGCCTAGAGCCTCTAGAAGTGCTTGGACCACAAGGAACCACCCAAGGTAGTGACACAGGGGACCCACGGGAGACGCGTGCAGTGTAAATACACAACCGCGATACGCCGTTAACTTCTATGGAGAAAGTCGGGATCGGGAAAATAGAGGAAAGGGACACTTAAAAGAGGACTAGGACAAAACCCTTTGAGATCTAGGACTTTGAAGAGTCTCTACCCACGGGAGCACCGGTGTACTTGTGTTACCTCACCCAGGGAAGCCGGGTGCATAGGTGCCTTTCGGGGTCGGGTTTCGTCGTCGATTCGAATGGCGATCTGCTGCAAAGTGCTGCTGGCGGCCAAGAGAAAAGTGTCCGGGTGGATCCAAGAGTGGATCGGAGTTCTGGTGAACCTGAAAGCAGAGGGGACAGAGTCTGGGTCACTAGCCAGTGACCAGGAAGGCGATGGACCGATGCCCACCGATGTTGAGTGCTTCAGGTGCGTTGACAGTTGTCTTGACTTTTCAGCCACGAGGTCCAGGAGGCGTTGTCGGTGACCAGGAGCAGGATTCGGGCTGGTACACGATGTCTGTCGAGTGCTGAGGTGTCGGCGACCGCATTGGACCCAACAAGCCTTGGCAACGGCAAGTCTTGATTAAGATGTAGATCGTCGATGGTGCAGACCAGCAAGGTCTGTGGAACTCACCCAGCGAGGGTAAGTGAGGACAGGCCTGGCGCAACCAGGATGCCAAGCAAGAAAAGGATTGGCCTTCGTTAAGGGCTACTAGCCAACGGGCTAGCGACCGCAAAGGAGCCTCGTGATGCCGCACGTGGAGCTGGCTTACAGGACACTCGTGGAGAGGGGGCCAGTGATCTTCGGTACAGGTGGTGCTGGAGGCTAGGGCTACTCAGAACCCAAAGCACGACTTCTTGGGAGACCCAGAAGATGATGCACTTGCAAATGTGCTCGGTGTCCAGGGGTCACAGTCTCAAGTCACCCACGATAGCCACGGGCCTCAGCTTTGCTGGGGACTCAGGGTAGCCTCGGGAAGTCTGAGAATCCACCTCTGGTGATGCGATGACTTCGGCGTCCGACGGGAGCTTCAGAAATGCGAACCAGACAGATGCTTCTTTGGTGCCTGCCAAGCAGGGGAGTCACTCCTTGACCCCAAGGGAGATTCTTCAGTCCTCTAATCTTGTCGTAGAGCGTCGAAGGTCCAGGATTCAGTTTCAGAGTTTCGTCCAGGTATAATCTAAAGTCCTAAGGACTGGGTTCCTACCTTTATTCTAAAAATAGGGGTTGGACTACTCTGTGGCCCCACCTATGGGTGGGTCAGGGCAGAGGGGTGGCTACACCCCTTTCCCTTTGTCCAGTTCGCGCCAAAGCAGGGGCTGCAAGTCCCTGATCCGGTTTGAACTGGGGTATGCACAGGGACACCAAATGTGCCCCCAGTGCAGGACTTCAAAGCACCCGAAAGTGCTCCCGCCCAGCCCCAATACACATTATCCTGTCTGGGGAGGTGGTCACACCTCCCTGGGACAGGAACCCTATTGTCCAGGCCTCCCCTGCCGGAGTTTCGTCCAGCAGCAGGAGGCCAGACTCGTGTCTGTGGCAGCACCATCCATTTTGTGATGCCAGGGCTCTGGAAAGAAGTTACCGGATAAGTCAGAGTTAACATGTCTTTCCCTCTAGAAGGGTGGAATGCTACCCCCGCCGCCAGGATTGGCGGGGGGGTAGTATTCCAAGATGTTTGACACCAAACATGACATGTTTAGGTGCAGCCATTCCAAAGTTAGCATTTTACCGCGAGGATATAATGCGCTTAAGAGTATATGGTCAGGCTGCACTACAAACAGCATCAGAGAGGGTCTCCGAACGCTGCAGAGGGGCCCTACTCATGCAGGGGCACCCTCTCACATAGGAACCACGCACTCTGCCTTTAGGATTGATAAGGCCTACCTTAGGAGTGACTTATAGGTTTATATGTGTGTATGTATCTCGTGATATAGGTAACCTATAGCACAGTAAGGGGTGCATGCACCACCTTACCCAGGCTGCAGTAGCAGACCTGTGGTGTCAGTTTGGATGGCCTTCCAGGGGTGGCATAATACATGCTGCAGCCCCTGGCAGGCCTCTGAGGTACCTATGCCCTTGGTACATAGTATACCATATACTAGGGACTTATAAGGGCACTCCAGATCCCAATCAGTGATGTGCCTAAGGCACATGGAAACCATTTTAGAGAGGAAGCAGCTAGGCTGGGGTTCTGATTAGCAGGGCCCCAGCCAGACTAATGTCGAAAAACAGTGACGCATCAGCAAAAAGTGGGGGTACCCATGTGAAGCAGATCCTACTCTCCTACACAACCCCCCAAACGTAGGGACATTAAACTAACCTTGCCCAGTTAAGTCTTCATGTTCTAAGTGGAAATACCTAGAGAGTCCATCTGCATTCGCATGGTTACTCCCAGGCCTATGTTCCACTGTAAAGTCCATCCCCTGTAGGGAAATGGACCACCTAAGCAGTTTGGGGTTTTCACCCTTCATTTGTTTTAGCCATAAGAGGGGCTTATGGTCTGTCTGAACCAGGAAGTGTGTACCAAACAAGTAGGGCCTCAACTTCTTCAGAGCCCAGACCACAGCAAAGGCCTCCCTCTCTATGGCTGACCAACGTTTCTCTCTAGGGGTCAGCCTTCTGCTAATAAAAGCTACTGGCTGATCCTGACCTTCTTCATTCAATTGTGACAGTACAGCCCCTACCCCCAATTCAGATGCATCTGTTTGAACAATGAACTTCTTGGAGTAAACAGGACTCTGCAGAATTGGAGCAGTGCACATGGCCTGCTTGAGGTCATCAAATGCCTTTTGACAGCTAACTGTCCACTGAACCTTTTTGGCATTTTCTTAGAAGTTAAGTCATTCAAGGGTGTCACTATTGATCCATACCCCTTGACAAATCTCCTATAGTACCCAGTCAGGCCTAAGAAGGCTCTCACCTGAGTCTGGGTAGTGGGAGCAGTCCAGTCCATGATGGTCTGGATCTTGCTCTGCAAAGGTTGAACCTGGCCTCCACCCACAAGGTGGCCCAGGTACACAACCTGACTCTGCCCTTTCTGGCACTTAGTGGCCTTGATAGTCAGGCCTGCCTTTTGCAGGGCCTGTAAAATATTCCTGAGGTGGACCAGGTGATCCTCCCAGGTGGAGCTAAAGACAGCAATATCATCTAGATAAGCTGCACTATAGGCTTCCAGTCCTGTGAGAACTGTATTCACCAACCTCTGGAAAGTGGCAGGTGCATTCTTCAGACCAAAGGGCATTACCACAAATTGATAATGCCCACTAGGGGTTGAGAATGCTGTCTTGGGCTTTGCAGTATCAGCTAGTCTGATCTGCCAGTAAGCAGCTGTTAGGTCAAATGTGCTGAGATATTTGGCAGAGGCCAAAGTATCTATGAGCTCATCTGCCCTGGGTATTGGATGGGCATCAGACCTAGTGACTGCATTGAGACCCCTGTAGTCTACACAAAACCTCATCTCTCTTTTTCCACCACTGGTGTGAGGTTTCGGTACTAGGACTACTGGACTAGCCCAAGGGCTATCTGAGGGTTCAATTACTCCCAATTCCAACATTTTCTGGACTTCAGTCCTGATACAGTCCCTGACATGGTCAGGTTGCCTATAAATCTTGTTTTTAATAGGCAGACTGTCCCCAGTGTCCACTTCATGAGTGCACCAGGTGGTCTGACTGGGTGTCAGTGAAAACATATGTCTAAACTGATTGAGGACTTGCCTGCAATCAGCTTGTTTTGTTGCTGGGTAGTGAGGCTGCCTGCCAAGGCTACACCATCAACTGACCCATCGTCAGGGTTCTGTGAGAGCAGGTCAGGGAGTGGGTCACTCTCTTCCTCCTGCCCTTCATCAGTAGCCATGAGCAAGCCCATGTCTGCCCTGTCCACATATGGTTTTAACCTGTTGACATGGAGAACCCTGTGGGGACTCCTGGGTGTTCCTAGGTCCACTAAATAAGTGACCTCACCCTTCTGCTCAACAATAGTGTGGGGTCCACTCCATTTATCTTGGTGAGCTGCTGGGGCCACTGGCTCCAACACCCACACCTTCTGTCCTGGCTGGTAAACAGTCAGAACAGCCTTTGGTCATGCCAGGCCTTCTGAAGTTCCTGGCTAGCCTCAAGGTTTTTGGTTGCCTTTTTCATGTACTCAGCCATCCTGGAGCGGAGACCAAGTACATAGTCCACTATATCTTGCTTTGGGGGCTTGAGAGGTAACTCCCATCCTTCCTTTACCAAGCACAGTGGACCCCTCACAGGGTGGCCAAACAGAAGTTCAAAAGGGCTGTAACCAACCCCTTCTGAGGCACCTCCCTATACGCGAATAAAAGGCAGGGCAAGAGTATGTCCCATCTACGCCTAAGCTTTTCTGGGAGCCCTTTAATCATGCCCTTCAAGGTTTTGTTGAATCTCTCAACTAAACCATTGCATTGTGGGTGATAGGGTGTGGTGAACTTATAAGTCACTCCACACTCCTTCCACATTGCTTTCAAGTACCCAGACATGAAGTTAGCACCCCTGTCTGATACTACCTCCTTAGGAAAGCCCACTCTTGAGAAGATTCCCAGGAGGGCCCTTGCCACCACAGGTGCTGTAGTGGTCCTGAGGGGAATAGCTTCTGGGTACCTGGTGGCATGATCCACTACCACCAGGATAAACCTGTGCCCAGAGGCTGTTTGGGGATCCATGGGACCAACAATGTCAATCCCTACCCTTTCAAAGGGCACCCCCACCACAGGTAGTGGTATCAGGGGGCCTTTGTAGTGCCACCTGCTTTGCCACTGGCTTGGCAGGTTACACAGGAGCGACAAAACTCCTTACTGTCTTCAGACATGTGGGGCCAGTGAAAGTGAGGGACAATTCTGTCCCAAGTCTTGTTCTGGCCCAGGTGACCTGCTAAGGGAATATCATGGGCTAGGGTCAATAGGAAGCCCCTGAACTTCAAAGGTATTACCAACCTCCTGGTAGCACCAGGCTTGGGGTCTCTACTCTCTGAGTACAGGAGTCCATCGTCCCAATACACTGTATGGGGACCACTAGCTTTCCAAGCAGCCTCAGCAGCAGCTTGCTGTCTGAGGGGTTCAAGGGAGGGGCAGCTCTGCTGCTCCTGGCTCAGATCTGCCCTAGAAGGTCCCCCTGTCCCCAAGAACTCAACCTGGTCAGGTTCAAGTTCCTCTGGGACAGTTCCTTCTTCAGGGCTGAGATCATCCCCCTCAAGGGACTGATCTTCCTCCTGAGCCAAGGGGGAAGGCACTGCCTTAACCCTACTACTCCTCCTCTTGGAAGGCACTTGGTCCATTCTTCCAGAATCCAAGGCCTGTTCAGTGCTAGACATTTTGGCTTGTGACCTGGTCACAGCAAACACATCTGCAGGGATCCCCAGCATTTCTGCATGGGTCCTGAGCTCCACTTCTGCCCAAGCAGAAGTCTCTAAGTCATTGCCAAGCAAGCATTCGACTGGTAGGTTTGCACTTACCACAACCTTCTTAAGGCCAGTTACCCCTCCCCAGGAGAAGTTAACAACTGCCAGAGTATGGTCTGTTCTGACATTGCTAGCATTGGTCACTTGGTACATCTCACCAAGCATAACTTGCCCAGGTAGCACAGGGTCTTGTGTCACCATTGTGACACTTGCCCCTGTGTCCCTAAATGCCAAACCTCACGTCCATTAATTAAAGGCTGTTGTCTGTACTTGCCCAGATTACTGGGACTCACAGTGGAGGTCACATCCATGCCTCCATCACAGACTAACACAGCCTGAGTCAGTTCTCTGACTAAGTCAGAGCCCAACTCAGTTCCCAGGGTGAACCCTACTAAACCCTTTGCTGGAGCACTTCCACCAACTGTACTAGGGGGAACAGGTGCCTTAGGGGCATTGGTGGGTGCTGGACTGGAGTCTTTGGACTTGGTGCAATCACTGGTCCAGTGGGTCTTTTGCTTACAGACCTTGCACCATGGTTTTCTTTGGCCTTTACCTTTGGTAGACTGGGAATCCCCACCAGAAGAAGATTTTTGGGGGCCTGATGAAGACTTTTGATCTTTACCCTTCTCCCCACCCTTGTCAGAGTTCTTAGCATCTTGCTTCTTGGTTTCCCCACCTTGGTTCTGTACCTTCTGCTTCACCCTGGTTCTGACCCATTTGTCTGCCTTCTTTCCCAATTCTTGGGGAGAGGTCAGATCAGAGTCTACCAGGTATTGATGCAACAGCTGATTTTGACAGTTATTAAGAATCTGCTCCCTCATTATCAGATTATACAATCCTGAGAAGTCACACACCTTACTGCCCATCAACCAGCCTTCCAGAGCCTTGGCAGAACAATCCACATAGTCTACCCAGTCTTGAGTCTGTGCTTTTTGGGTGTCTCTGAACTTTAACCTGTATTGTTCAGTGGTTAGGCCAAACCCATCAATAAGAGCACTCTTCAAGACCTTGTAATTATCAGCATCCTCCTCTCTAACAGTGAGGAGCTTATCTCTACCTTTGTCAGCAAAGGAGAGCCACAAGATTGCTGCCCACTGCTCCTGAGGGACCTTCTGTACTTTACAGGCCCTCTCTAAAGCAGTTATCCATTTGTGGATATCATCCCCACTCTGGTAGGGAGGGACAATCTTGCTCAGGTTCCTATGGTCATAGGACCTTTCCCTGTCTCTAGGGACATGGCTGCCACCATGGGACTCTAGTCCCAACTTTCTTCTCTCTCTAAGGAGATCTAGGGATTCCCTATCTAAAGCCAATTGCTTTTTTCTGATCTCCAGCTGAGTTTCCTCATACTGTACCAGTCTGGTTCTCCTCTCATGAGAGGATTCCCTCCTGTGAGATGAGACAGAGCTCCCTATAGAGGTGCCAGAGTGGTTAGACTCCTGAGAAGGAGATCTAGACTTCCTGGGCAGACTCTTAATCCTTCCTGGGGGACAAAGAGGGCATCATCTTGATCATCCTCATCATCATCCACAGGAGGGATTGGGTTTTCCAGGTCAGGGTCATTGTCACCCTCCTGGCCAGTTTCAGAGGGGGGGCTGGGGATATTGGTACCCCTAGCCTCGTCCTCTTCGTCTGCCCCACCCTCAGCTCCTACCCCTTCAGTCCCTACAGGCTTACTAAGGTCATAAGCCACCAACAACTCCTTGAGGTGTTGGGTGGTGGGGCTTTGGCCTGTCCTTAATTTTCTCAAGTTACATAAAGCTCTCAATTCCAAGAATGGGAGTGTATCATACTTGGAGGGTGGAAGCTCAATGGCTTCCTGCAAGGATTCTTTGGATCCTGCCCTTAAAGACATTACTAGTGTGGTGTGGTGTATGCACTACCTACTCTAGTGTGGCCTACTAAACTCTCTTGAGTTGTAGAAAGGGTTGTGCTATCCCTTAACACACAACTCTAAGTTCAGTAGAACTTACTGTTATTCTAAGCTTAAATTATATGTACCTTAGGTACCTTTAGTGGTTTTCAGTTGATCAATTCAATTGAGATTATCTGGTAAAACAATAGCAAGCTGGAATCCCACACGCTGCACACCAATGTGAGAAGTTGGCCTGGCATATGCTGTCCACTAAT
Source organism: Calotriton arnoldi (assembly GCA_963921515.1). Classification (NCBI taxonomy): domain Eukaryota; kingdom Metazoa; phylum Chordata; class Amphibia; order Caudata; family Salamandridae; genus Calotriton; species Calotriton arnoldi. The sequence goes on from CAWUFW010021253.1 coordinate 116,573, forward strand.
TATAGTGGGCACCTTGCACCAGTCCAAACAACCCCTTATTGGAGATAGGTTAAAGACAACCTTTATTGAAAGCTATCCTAGTGGTAGCTATGGAGAGCAGCCTTCAGGCTAAGTCTTGAAGGAATGTAAAGCAGCTTGTTTTACCAGTCTATAATCTCTTGAGTGACCAAATGAAAGAGCACCACACCAGGTATATATTCAAAATATATGTATTTATTGCTAAACACACCCCTCTAGTCTCTTTATGAGGCTAGAGTTCGAAGTACATAAGTTATAAGTTATTAAATCACAGTAATAGCACAAATACACGTTTGGGCCCTAGGGGCGTACCAAACCATATACCAATAAAGTGGTATGCGAACCACGACTGAACTAGACACTAGGCCTAGAGCCTCTAGAAGTGCTTGGACCACAAGGAACCACCCAAGGTAGTGACAAGGGGACCCACGGGAGACGCGTGCAGTGTAAATACACAACCGCGATACGCCGTTAACTTCTATGGAGAAAGTCGGGATCGGGAAAATAGAGGAAAGGGACACTTAAAAGAGGACTAGGACAAAACCCTTTGAGATCTAGGACTTTGAAGAGTCTCTACCCATGGGAGCACCGGAGTACTCGTGTTACCTCACCCAGGGAAGCCGGGTGCATAGGTGCCTTTCGGGGTCGGGTTTCGTCGTCGATTCGAATGGCGATCTGCTGCAAAGTGCTGCTGGCGGCCAAGAGAAAAGTGTCCGGGTGGATCCAAGAGTGGATCGGAGTTCTGGTGAACCTGAAAGCAGAGGGGACAGAGTCTGGGTCACTAGCCAGTGACCAGGAAGGCGATGGACAGATGCCCACCGATGTCGAGTGCTTCAGGTGCGTTGACGGTCGTCTTGACTCTTCAGCCACGAGGTCCAGGAGGCGTTCTCGGCGACCAGGAGCAGGATTCGGGCTGGTACATGATGTCTGTCGAGTGCTGAGGTGTTGTCGACCGGATTGGACCCAACAAGCCTTGGCAACGGCAAGTCTTGATTAGGATGTAGATCGTCGATGGTGCAGACCAGCAAAGTCTGTAGAACTCACCCAGCGAGGGTAAGTGAGGGCAGGCCTGGTGCAACCAGGATGCCAAGTAAGAAAAGGATTGGCCTTCGTTAAGGGCTACTAGCCAACGGGCTAGCGACCGCGAAGGAGCCTCGTGATGCCGCACGTGGAGCTGGCTTACAGGACACTCGTGGAGTGGAGGCCAGTGATCTTCGGTGCAGGTGGTGCTGGAGGCTAGGGCTACTTGGAGCCCAAAGCACAACTTCTTGGGAGACCCAGAAGATGATGCACTTGCAAATGTGCTCGGTATCCAGGGGTCACGGTCTCAAGTCACCCACGATAGCCACGGGCCTCAGCTTTGCTGGGGACTCAGGGTAGCCTCGGAGAAGTCTGAGAATCCACCTCTGGTGATGCGATGACTTCGGCGTCCGACGGGAGCTTCAGAAATGCGAAGCGGACAGATGCTTCTTTGGTGCCTGCCAAGCAGGGGAGTCACTCCTAGACCCCAAGGGAGATTCTTCAGTCCTCTAATCTTGTCGTAGAGCGTCGAAGGTCCAGGATTCAGTTTCAGAGTTTCGTCCAGGTATAATCTAAAGTCCTAAGGACTGGGTTCCTACCTTTATTCTAAAAATAGGGGTTGGACTACTCTGTGGCCCCACCTATGGGTGGGTCAGGGCAGAGGGGTGGCTACACCCCTTTCCCTTTGTCCAGTTCGCGCCAAAGCAGGGGCTGCAAGCCCCTGATCCGGTTTGAACTGGGGTATGCACAGGGACACCAACTGTGCCCCCAGTGCAGGACTTCAAAGCACCCGAAAGTGCTCCCGCCCAGCCCCAATACACATTATCCTGTCTGGGGAGGTGGTCACACCTCCCTGGGACAGGAACCCTATTGTCCAGGCCTCCCCTGCCTGAGTTTCGTCCAGCAGCAGGAGGCCAGACTCGTGTCTGTGGCAGCAGCATCCATTTTGTGATGCCAGGGCTCTGGAAAGAAGTTACCGGACTAGTCAGAGTTAACATGTCTTTCCCTCTAGAAGGGTGGAATGCTACCCCCGCCGCCAGGATTGGCGGGGGGTAGTATTCCAAGATGTTTGACACCAAACACGACATGTTTAGGTGCAGCCATTCCAAAGTTAGCATTTTACCGCGAGGATATAATGCGCTTAAGAGTATATGGTCAGGCTGCACTACAAACAGCATCAGAGAGGGTCTCCGAACGCTGCAGAGGGGCCCTGCTCATGCAGGGGCACCCTCTCACATAGGAACCACGCACTCTGCCTTTAGGATTGATAAGGCCTGCCTTAGGAGTGACTTATAGGTTTATATGTGTGTATGTATCTCGTGATATAGGTAACCTATATCACAGTAAGGGGTGCATGCACCACCTTACCCAGGCTGCAGTAGCAGACCTGTGGTGTCAGTTTGGATGGCCTTCCAGGGGTGGCATAATACATGCTGCAGCCCCTGGCAGGCCTCTGAGGTACCTATGCCCTTGGTACATAGTATACCATATACTAGGGACTTATAAGGGCACTCCAGATCCCAATCAGTGATGTGCCTAAGGCACATGGAAACCATTTTAGAGAGGAAGCAGCTAGGCTGGGGTTCTGATTAGCAGGGCCCCAGCCAGACTAATGTCGAAAAACAGTGAAGCATCAGCAAAAAGTGGGGGTACCCATGTGAAGCAGATCCTACTCTCCTACAGTGGCCATCTTGGAAGACTTCTTTGTTATGAAGTTTCCTAATTTCCTAATTTACTGCAGTCTCCTCAGTAGGAAATGCTTTCAGTTTTTTACTTTGATTCCATCAAGAAGGCATTCAGATGTGTCTCACATTTGCCATAAATTCAGAATGTTAGCACTCTAGTTGCTCATTAGATCACTGTAGTAAAGCTACTGCTCACCAGGGAGTTAACTGGAAGTCTGCTGCTGGTATTGAAAGTGATTGTTTCAGTCTGCATGTCAGAAATTTCTAATGAAATAGAAGAGGATTTGAGATCTCACTTAAAACATGCCCTAATTTTTCTTTCTGCAGCACTAACCATAATTTCTATTTCAAAAAGAACCCCTCATTTTGTTCCTTTTTAAATTAAATGTTTTAAGTGTTACCGGTTTATTCCAATCAAGATGGCTTCAGGTGTGCCATACTTTTGTCATAAGTAAGGCTGTTAGCGCTCTAGTTGTTCTTTAGAACACTCTGGGAAGCTGCAGTAGAACACAAAGGCATCAACTGGCAGGCTGCTCCTGTTGAAATATAACAGGAAGATATTTGAGATCACACTTGAAACATGTCCTAATTTTTCTTTCTACAGCACTAACCATAATTTCTATGACAAAATGAACCCCATCATTTTGTTCCTTTTTAAATTAAATGTTTTAAGTGTTACCAGTTTATTCCAATCAAGATGGCTTCAGGTGTGCCATACTTTTGTCATAAGTAAGGCTGTTAGCACTCTAGTTGTTCTTTAGAACACTCTGGGAAGCTGCAGTAGAACACAAAGGAATCAACTGACAGTCTCTGCCCTTGTTGGATGTACATGTTTTACTGAGAATGTCAGACTTCATTCTCACATGACTGAGAAAGATAATGTGAATTTACAGAAAATATGCTCTCATTTTAGCTTCTAGATCACCTTCCAAACCTCAATGGGAAAAGTATGAGAAAATAGTTTTCTCTCAAACATGATTCATGATATCCCAGCAGAAGGTTTTTCACAGGGTAAAATTGTGAGAAGTTGGCCTGGTATATGCTGTCCACTATTTATAGTTGGCACCTTGCACCAGTCCAAACAACCCCTTATTGGAGATAGGTTAAAGACAACCTTATTGAAAGCTATCCTAGTGGTAGCTATGGAGAGCAGCCTTCAGGCTAAGTCTTGAAGGAATGTAAAGCAGCTTGTTTTACCAGTCTATAATCTCTTGAGTGATCAAATGAAAGAGCACCACACCAGGTATATATTCAAAATATATGTATTTATTGCTAAACACACCCCTCTAGTCTCTTTATGAGGCTAGAGTTCGAAGTACATAAGTTAGAAGTTATTTAAACACAGTAATAGCACAAATGCACGTTTGGGCCCTAGGGGCGTACCAAACCATATACCAATAAAGTGGTATAAGAACCACGACTGAACTAGACACTAGGCCTAGAGCCTCTAGAAGTGCTTGGACCACAAGGAACCACCCAAGGTAGTGACACAGGGGACCCACGGGAGACACGTGCAGTGTAAATACACAACCGCAATACGCCGTTGACTTCTATGGAGAAAGTCGTGATCGGGAAATTAGAGAAAAGTGACACTTTAAAGAGGACTTGGACCAAACCCTTTGAGATCTAGGACTTTGAAGAGTCTCTACCCACGGGAGCACCAGAGTACTCGTGTTACCTCACCCAGGAAGCCGGGTGCATAGGTGCCTTTCGGGGACGGGTTTCGTCGTCGATTTGAATGGCGATCTGCTGCAAAGTGCTGCTGGCGACCAAGAGAAAAGTGTCCGGGTGGATCCAAGAGTGGATCGGAGTTCTGAAGAACCTGAAAGCAGAGGGGACAGAGTCTGGGTCACTAGCCAGTGACCAGGAAGGCGATGGACAGATGCCCACCGATGTCGAGTGCTTCAGGTGCGTTGACGGTCGTCTTGACTCTTCAGCCCCGAGGTCCAGGAGGCGTTGTCGGCGACCAGGAGCAGGATTCGGGCTGGTACACGATGTCTGTCGAGTGCAGAGGAAGATCGTCGATGGTGCAGACCAGCAAGGTCTGGGGAACTCACCCAGCGAGGGTAAGTGAGGGCAGGCCTGGAGAAACCAGGATGCCAAGTTAGGAAAAGATTGGCCTTCGTTAAGGGCTACTAGCCAACGGGCTAGCGACCGCAAAGGAGCCTCGTGACGCCGCACGTGGATCTGGCTTACAGGACACTCGTGGAGTGGGGGCCAGTGATCTTTGGTGCAGGTGGTGCTGGAAGCTAGTAGGTACAGTCCCGGGCACACGTAATGAGGATATAATATCAGGAGAAATGTCTCATACTGCAGAAATGTAGAGGGTCTACACCAGAATGATAATCATAGGTGTTTAATATAGTAACAGAGCATAAGCAACCAGCCAAAACAAAAGCAACCAGCCGACACGTGTTTCGTCACAAAGGGTAGTAACCCGTGACTCTTCAGGGCTTCAGAAAAGTCGATGCAGTCTGTGGCGACGAAATTGACCAAGTGCTAAGTAGCACAGGGGGAATATAGAGTTAGGCGTGCCAGGTCAGTAGTCCAGGACGACAACGGCGGATGCGCCGGAGTACAGGAAACTGGGAGAAGTGTAGTTCAGGTAGGAAAATGGTTCCGGAAGATGGTGCTGGAAGCTAGGGCTACTCAGAGCCCAAAACACGACTTCTTGGGAGACCCAGAAGAGGATGCACTTGCAAATGTGCTCGGTGTCCAGGGGTCACGGTCTCAAGTCACCCACGATAGCCACGGGCCTCAGCTTTGGTGGGGACTCAGGGTAGCCTCGGGGAAGTCTGAGAATCCACCTCTGGTGATGCGATGACTTCGGCGTCCGACGGGAGCTTCAGAAATGCGAACCGGACAGATGCTTCTTTGGTGCCTGCCAAGCAGGGAGTCACTCCTTGACCCCAAGGGAGATTCTTCTGTCCTCTAATCGTGAGTAGAGCGTCGAAGGTCCAGGATTCAGTTTCAGAGTTTCGTCTAGGGATAATCTAAAGTCCTAAGGACTGGGTTCCTATACTTATACTAAGTATAGGGGTTGGACTACTCTGTGGCCCCACCTATGGGTGGGTCAGGGCAGAGGGGTGGCTACACCCCTTTCCCTTTGTCCAGTTCGCGCCAAAGCAGGGGCTGCAAGCCCCTGATCCGGTTTGAACTGGGGTATGCACAGGGACACCAAGTGTGCCCCCAGTGCAGGACTTCAAAGCACCAGAAAGTGCTCCCGCCCAGCCCCAATACACATTATCCTGTCTGGGGAGGTGGTCACACCTCCCTGGGACAGGAAACCTATTGTCCAGGCCTCCCCTGCCGGTCGTGTCTGTGGCAGCAGCATCCATTTTGTGATGCCAGGGCTCTGGAAAGAAGTTACCGGACTAGTCAGAGTTAACATGTCTTTCCCTCTAGAAGGGTGGAATGCTACCCCCGCCACCAGGATTGGCGGGGGTAGTATTCCAAGATGTTTGACACCAAACACGACATGTTTAGGTGCAGCCATTCCAAAGTTAGCATTTTACCGCGAGGATATAATGCGCTTAAGAGTATTTGGTCAGGCTGCACTACAAACAGCATCAGAGATGGTCTCTGAACGCTGCAGAGGGGCCCTGCTCATGCAGGGGCACCCTCTCACATAGGAACCATGCACTCTGCCTTTAGGATTGATAAGGCCTGCCTTAGGAGTGACTTATAGGTTTATATGTGTGTATGTATTTAGTGATATAGGTAACCTATATCACAGTAAGGGGTGCATGCACCACCTTACCCAGGCTGCAGTAGCAGACCTGTGATGTCAGTTTGGATGGCCTTCCAGGGGTGGCATAATACATGCTGCAGCCCCTGGCAGGCCTCTGAGGTACCTATGCCCTTGGTACATAGTATACCATATACTAGGGACTTATAAGGGCACTCCAGATCCCAATCAGTGATGTGCCTAAGGCACATGGAAACCATTTTAGAGAGGAAGCAGCTAGGCTGGGGTTCTGATTAGCAGGGCCCCAGCCAGACTAATGTCGAAAAACAGTGAAGCATCAGCAAAAAGTGGGGGTACCCATGTGAAGCAGATCCTACTCTCCTACACAACCCCCCAAACGTAGGGACATTAAACTAACCTTGCCCAGTTAAGTCTTCATGTTCTAAGTGGAAATACCTAGAGAGTCCATCTGCATTGGCATGGTTACTCCCAGGTCTATGTTCCACTGTAAAGTCCATCCCCTGTAGGGAAATGGACCACCTAAGCAGTTTGGGGTTTTCACCCTTCATTTGTTTTAGCCATAAGAGGGGCTTATGGTCTGTCTGAACCAGGAAGTGTGTACCAAACAAGTATGGCCTCAACTTCTTCAGAGCCCAGACCACAGCAAAGGCCTCCCTCTCTATGGCTGACCAACGTTTCTCTCTAGGGGTCAGCCTTCTGCTAATGAAAGCTACTGGCTGATCCTGACCTTCTTCATTCAATTGTGACAGTACAGCCCCTACCCCCAATTCAGATGCATCAGTTTGAACAATGAACTTCTTGGAGTAATCAGGACTCTGCAGAATGGGAGCAGTGCACATGGCCTGCTTCAGGTCATCAAATGCCTTTTGACAGCTAACTGTCCACTGAACCTTTTGGGCATTTTCTTAGAAGTTAAGTCATTCAGGGGTGTCACTATTGATCCATACCCCTTGACAAATCTCCTATAGTACCCAGTCAGGCCTAAGAAGGCTCTCACCTGAGTCTGGGTAGTGGGAGCAGTCCAGTCCATGATAGTCTGGATCTTGCTCTGCAAAAGTTGAACCTGGCCTCCACCCACAAGGTGGCCCAGGTACACAACCTGACTCTGCCCTATCAGACCTTGGCAATGGGACTGTGTGCTGTGCACATGTGGCATGGGACGGATTGGCCATGCCGATGGGTGTGTTGCTGTGCCCCTACTTATTGTGACTCTGGTGTATGCGGGCTCCTGGCCCATCCTGGGTCTGGTTTGTACTTTTGCTTTTGGGGTTCAGATGGAACGCTTAGGAACGCATATGGCAACATGGGGGCCATGCCCCAGATTCGCATTTGGGAGGGAATATGCTTTTGGGGTTCAAATGGAGCAGCTTAGGAACGCATATGGCAACATGGGGGCCATGCCCCAGATTCGCATTTGGGAGGGAATATGCTTTTGGGGTTCAAATGGAACGCTTAGGACGCATATGGCAACATGGGGGCCATGCCCCAGATTCGCATTTGGGAGGGAATATGCTTTTGGGGTTCAAATGGAACGCTTAGGAACGCATATGGCAACATGGGGGCCATGCCCCAGATTCGCATTTGGGAGGGAATATGCTTTTGGGGTTCAAATGGAGCAGCTTAGGAACGCATATGGCAACATGGGGGCCATGCCCCAGATTCGCATTTGGGAGGGAATATGCTTTTGGGGTTCAAATGGAACAGCTTAGGAGCATATGGCAACATGGGGGCCATGCCCCAGATTCGCATTTGGGATGGAATATGCTTTGGGGTTCAAATGGAGCGGCAAGGCATATGGCAACATGGGGGCCATGCCCCAGATTCGCATTTGGGAGGGAATATGCTTTTGGGGTTCAAATGGAGCGGCTTAGGAACGCATATGGCAACATGGGGGCCATGCCCCAGATTCGCATTTGGGAGGGAATATGCTTTTGGGGTTCAAATGGAGCAGCTTAGGAACGCATATGGCAACATGGGGGCCATGCCCCAGATTCGCATTTGGGAGGGAATATGCTTTTGGGGTTCAAATGGAACGCTTAGGAGCGCATATGGCAACATGGGGGCCATGCCCCAGATTCGCATTTGGGAGGGGATATGCTTTTGGGGTACATGCTGTGAGCCATGGGTGCCGAGCGTGACATGTGTTGTGGCAGCATGACAGTGCATGGTTTGAGGTGTGTGCATGCTTGACATGGCCTGCATATTTGCTGTCTGTTGTGATTACTGGACATGGCATTGGGCGCATCGTTATGAGTGAGTGATGGTTGTGTGCCAGCCAACGTATTGCAGTTGTCCCATCTCCTTGGTGTGCGTGCTGCCCTGTGCCATGTGCATCACTGCAGTGCTCGGGGGGGTGTGGCCCATGTTGTGTGTTGTTGCTCACAGTGTGTGCGTGCGCTTCATTGACTTCTGGCACATGGTTGGTCATGGGCATGTGTCTTAGCGTGACTGCTGTATGTGTGGCAGCTGTGCGGATGACATGCCTTTCATGAGACTGGGGCTGACGGATGGGATGGATGGTATGTTGTATGTGCATGGTGTGTCTGTGTGTTTGATGGGTTCAGTGGTGTTCGTGTGCATTTATGTTGTTCCGCTCTGTTGCGTCTAGTGTTGTTTGTCTTACATAGGCGTAGTTGTGGGGTGTGTGGTTGACAGGCAGTAGGGGCTACATGGACAGGACTTCAATGGTGTTTCGGTTGTGTGTGATGAGTTGCACAGTGGCTGCCGTGTGGGACTATATTCAGTGTGGCTTGTGCATGCAGACGTGGCTCCTTGGGTGTTGCTATGTCTGTGATGGGTCATGTGGGGTGTGAGTCTGTTGTTCATGTCCGTGTGCACATTGTTCACTTGTTCGTGACGGTGGGCGGTGCTGCGTGTTCGTCTGCTACGTGACATGTCCCATGTGTTGGTCGTGTTATGGTCCTCATGCCTCCAGTAATCCAGCCCTGTCCAGTTTCCCACCTGCAGGTTGTTCGTGCGTGCACTGTACTGGATGCCACATGGCTCTAAGCGGGGGTGCTCCATGTTGCAGGTCTGTGGGGGTGGGGGGTGTTGTGGGTCGTGGGGGTGGCTGGACACCCACTGACACCGAGTGCTGTGGACCGTGATGTCTGCCTTTCGGCTGTCGTTGTGCACTGCGGTGGCTGACACGTGGCTGTGGGGTGTGGGGGATGCTCCTCCTTGCTGTGCTGTGGGACTGGGGCCTGGTGTGTGTTGTGCTTGGGCTGTCCACCGTCCCACCCACTGCACTTTGTGTTCCTGCCCTTACCTGTTACTTGTCGGTTAGTGCAGCTGTGGCGGACACATGGGTGTGGTGGAGTGCTCGTTGTGGCGCTTCTGGCATATTTGGGGACCTGTTGGTGGTTACGTGGCTGGCTGAGTGTACACATGTCCCCACGCATCTTACAGTTGTTCTGTTTGGGCTGTGTGTGGTGGTGTCTGTTGCATGTGTGTGTGATGTGTTGTGTATTGTGT